>JAAAKL020003106.1:0-24013 GCA_010016065.2 Carybdea cf. marsupialis auct. non (Linnaeus, 1758)
CCGACATCCCGGTTGATCTGATCAAATAGAAACCATAAATTATATCTTCTTCCTTCCGGGCACTTAAGATCTTATGGCAGCCGGTGCTACAGCTACGTGCAATTAAATGAATCAATGACTCTATCCAACTTTTGTGATGAACTCCTTCATAATTCAACATCCTTAGATTATATTAAATGCATGGAAACTCATTAGGTGACAACTTTCCTCACCAGTGTCTGGCAATAGCATCACGTTCTGTATCTTTAATCTAAATACAACACAACGTAGCTGTGACTGCACCTTCCTTTTAAACATTGTATGACTAAAAAAGAGTATTTTTTTAATCAAGGTACGCGTTATTGCATCTAATGAAAGTTTTGGAGCACCGCTAGCCACCCCAGAACAGGATGGCATCAGCAAAAATGGCAAACCTTTTATTCCTTACCAACAAAAGAATGGATCATTATTATCATCGGAAACGAATGGGGCAAGCGGTTTAAAAAACGGAAATAACTTGATAGGTATGTATATAAATAGATCATTCATCTGTTGTTTGAACTGATCTCTAAGAAAGACTGGATCGAGCAATCCCATTGTTTCCAGCAGCTAGAATATGTAGTCACGAATACTAGTCCCAAAGAAGTTAAAATGTCCACAATGTTACGTAACATTGCTTCTTAGCTTTGCTTGATGGGGATTGCAATGGCGTCCAACGAATGAACTCACTTTTAGAGGGAAGATGCTAGATCCAGTGTTTTTAGAGGTCAGTAATTGTTAAGTAACTATCGTACCATGCTACAGCATCTTTGAAATCACTAGAGAATAGTTGTCATTCGGAATTAAGAAATTGTATATTTTTAATTTGCTAAAATATGACAATACATGGATTCACAGTTAGAAAGTTTCAGTGTTACGACTCCTTGTGTTTCCCTGGTAATCTTCCTTGACAGAAAAAAGTTTGTCGAGAGCAAATGGATGTTTTGGTCGAAATTTTGATTCTTAGGAAAACACAGGGAGCCAGACAATTTGAATGTTATACTATGAAACCGTTTCTTACGCTACCCATTGAAATTAACGATCTTTTCCAACTTATATACACAGATTAGAATAGAAATCACTAGGAATAAGAAGAGAAATAGGGTATGGAACGGAAAAGTTATCATATAGTAGGGCTATAAGAGGCCAGGGTTAAGAAACAAAATACGTTTGGGAATAGGAAGTGGAACTGTTTCTTTATATATGCCATATTAGGATACATTCAGTTTATTGTAATGTCGATGTCGATGTGGATGATGATAGTGATGATGATCTCCATGATGACAAAGACGATGGTGATGGTGATGATAATTGTGTTGATAATGATGAAAATTACCATGATGATGATGGCTAGGATTATTATGATGATAATGATAATGTTGATGACGATGTTAATGATGATGTTGGTGATGATGATGATGATGATTACAATGATGATGATGATTACAATGATGATGATGATGACGATGATGATGATGACGATGATGATGATTACAATGATGATGATGATTACAATGATGATGATGACGATGATGACAATGATGACGATGGTACTAATGGTGTAATTTGATGCAGTGATACCTTGTGTTTTTATCAATTCTCCTTTTTGTAAGTGCATCAACAATTGTCCATGTAAAACCCACTGGTTGCGCGCATGCTCCTTTGATATTTGTAAATTTCTGACTTCAAGATTTAATGATTTAACGATTTATAAAACGATATGTCAGAGATGTTAAGCTTAAAGAAGAAAGCCTTACCGAATAATTTTGAACTATAAAAATCAGTAATAAATGCGATGACTAGCTCAAAAGGCAACCATTCACCGGGAAGATTATTAGAAGGACGAGCGATGAATTCAATAATGCTTACGTAATTCAATCCTAAATGTTTCTAGAAGTAATGTTATACAAATCGGTCATAGCAATCTCACAGTGAAGCTAAACGTATAAAAATGTCACGAGAATAAAACTTGCTAAAGCAAAGAGTAACTTTAAGTGTCCGTGTTATTAAATTTTTCGTAAAGAGGAGAGCACATAGTTGGAGTTACCTAATTAAAATATAATAAATACTGCATAAGAGTATTAAATCTTACTGTATGTAAAGTCCTAATTGGTTAAATCTATTAAATAAAGATGTGGTAATCGTATAAACATATCTACCGCCTGTAGGTCAGAATGGACATAGGGGTTCAGTAACCCATAATGGCGTAAACGGGCATGCAGGAGGTTCTCAGGCCAAGTACCTGCAAAGCCTCAAGCCTTTACCTCCTAAACAACGTGAATCTGAAAACTCTCTTCCCTTAGCATTAAATGGGGACATCAACGACCGACGATACTCTGGTTCAGTCGATGCCGAGTTGGCCTTGCAAGGACACTTCGACGATAGTTACAGCATTGATGTTCTTGGCGTTCGGGAAAATGCACGTGGTCATTCATCATCTTCGGTGAAAATAGAAATTCATCGTGAAAAAACATATGTCGACGACTGTTTTCCAGCTTGCTGCTACTCTTGTGCTTGCTGTCATACTTCCTATCTTGAATCACCGCCTCGACGATTATGGCATAATATCAGATATTACTGCAAGACCCTGGTAGAAAACAAGTATTTTGAGTTCCTGATTTTGTTTCTAATTGCCTTCAGCAGTCTTACTCTGGTATGTATTCCTTTTCTCCTCTTCTTTAAATGTTGTCTTGAATTTTGTAAACATTCTACTTTGCTTATTTACATATTCATTTTGTCCCCCTTTCTGACACATGCAACCAACTTCATAGATTAGTTGTTTAATAGATTGTAGCAGTAACCTCATTCGTTGAAAACGGACATTTATAAGATGAGTTTTTAAACAATTTTAAGAAAAACAATTACTGAATTGGCTAGAGGAGAGAATTTTCTGTTTGTTTTATTTTCAAATATGTTTGATGATTTCCGGCCTTAATAACATTAATAATGGTGGTATCAGAAGAACGCAAAATGCTCAGAACCATTAGGAATAGGCAGATGCATTGCCTAGGACATACTGTTCTGGAAAAGAGATGAAACACCTCATCCACACTGGTTACATTAGAGGGAAAAGATCACGTGGGAGACAAGGACTAACTTACTTGACAGTGATGGCTCAAATCAACAACAGAAGAGCAAATAACAATAATATACACGTACCATGATGGAGTTTGATGAAAGCTTACTGCATCAGTGATCGCCAACGGGCTGTGATGTTCATGGCTGGGAAGAAGACGTTTGCTGAAGAAGTCTCCCCTCATCAGATTTATCCTATGTTTGTCCATGTCACGAAAATCACTCTGTGTTTTGTTTGATGGTAGTTTTGGTAGGACATGTACGCTTATAGTATTATTTATTTTAACAAAAAAAATAAATGAGGTTACGGCAACGTAGTCCTAGTACATGCGACTTGCATCAACATCAGGTTTATCGTTTTCTGCTTTTAATTTCTTCAGGTGTTTGAGGACGTCAATCTTCCAAAAAATCTTCAAATGAAAAGCTTCTTGGAATATTGCAACTACTTTTTCGCAATCATATTTACACTGGAATTTATAATTAAACTTATTGGATTCGGATTCATCAAGTACTTTACAAATTTATGGAACTTACTGGATGTATTTATAGTGGCAGTAAGTGATTTTTTTCTTGAACATCCCCTTCTCATATCCTTAATGCTCTTTAACTTCATTCAATGGATCAGATATGATTGACTAACTTATCCTTGTTCATCCGAGTGAGAGAGGATTACTTTTTTTATTTTTAAAAATTTTTTTAAATATTATTCTTCAGTTTTTAACTTTATATGTGTGATTATATCTTTGATTATTTGGCATTCGTCCAACCTCCAGGTATCAAAACTCTATTTTGTGAAAAGACATTGTTGATATCCTCCAGTTTAAAAACACTTAATTCCTTGTTGTACTGGCAAGAAATAACTCGTGAGGGAAGAGTTATTTATCAATAGAAACTATGATAATGTGCTCTCTAAATAATAGAAATATATCCCGGCGATGACCAAATTTCAACTATGCTACAATGATCTAATCCTTAAATTAAGATTTAAAAAAATGAAATAGCTAATGCCCTCAGAAACTCACTTGACCCGTTTATTTTTCTTCTCCCTTCGACTTGCTTTTTGTAAGAGTGTTAAATGGCTGTTTGGCAGCATCCACTGATCTCTCAAAAATATTGGATCGGGCAATGCCATTGCTTCGGACAGCGAAAAAATGTGGTCACGAATACTAGTCCCAATAAGTTAAAATAGCGCCGGAAAGTCCGCCATGTGATGTATCATTGTTTATAAGCTTTTTGTGATGGGGACTGAAATGGCGTCCAACGACTGATCTCACTTTGAGACGGAAGCTCCTCGATGCAGTATTTTTTAGCAGTGGTAGCACCCCTAACAACAATTGAACAGGAGGGGTAATCTAACCCGTCCAGTTGTTTAAATTAGTATAAATCTAATAATCGTACAACAGAATGGGGTTTAATGTCTGCGTAGTGTTACTTAAGAAGACGATTTCTGTATGTTTTACAAGCTTACAAATATCAAAGACACCCTATCATGATAATCTATCTGTGTAAATTGATTTAACAGAAGGCACTACACTTTTCTTTTCAGATATCACTAGCAACGTTATTCGGTAACAACAACTTGAATGCATTGCGATCTCTTCGGGCTTTGAGACCCCTAAGAGCTATTTCTCGATTTGAAGGGATGAAGGTACGTTTCGACAGGAATCATCTTCCAATATTTGTTTGGAAATTTTCAATATACATTTGACGTAAATTATTTTTTATGAATTAATGTAGTACATTACTTGTAATGTGTAGTTTGAAATGTTTATATGTTTCAATTCCATGTATGGTATGGTATAAAGTGCTTCAGATGATTCGTTTCAATATAGTTCAAGTAATTTAATGGGTTGCCATGTCCAACAGCTGACTCGAGTGTTCGGCCAAAGCCTGCGAATGGTGACTACACTGAACAATAGAAAGTTTGAAGAGAGATATCCTATCGTCTCAATGAACAATCTAAATGAATACTTGCAATGTTAACATCAGCAACGGTTTTTCACATCGTTTCTTCGTACCCTGACACGAGATTTTATTATCAGAAGATTATTTACGCTGGGTTGGTTATTTTATTAGCTATTTTCAATCCAAGTCTTCATGCTATGGGTGGACCCTCTCAGAAGTTTATCTTCCAACAGCATATATGGATCACTGGAATACTCAGTTTGTGTGACCACTATCAGGTTAGATCTAGGTATAGTGCCACTAAAAATTCGACATTGAGACAATTATAGAGATACGTGGTTGAAAAAATCTATTTCTTTATTGTTCTAAAAAATAAATAGAGATATGATTAACCTGCATACGAAAGTGCAGAACAGAAATTTAAGACCGATTTCTAGTTATGAAGCATTTAGCTCGTTTTCTCTGTCTCTGTGTCACTATTTCTCTCTCTCTCTCTATATATATATATATATATATATGTATATGGTATATGCATGATATATATTATCATCATGTATGTAGATATATGGAGAGACAGACAGACAGAGGGCTGTTACTAGTCAATGTAATGTGCAATCAAAGAATTAAAATGCCATCTCCTTCCATTCTGAAGGTGGTTGTCAACTCTCTGGTCCACTCCATCCCTTCAATAGCAAACGTGCTGTTGGTCTGCTTAGTTTTCTGGCTGATTTTCAGTATCATGGGATACCAACTATTTGGTGGGCAATTCTCAAGATGCATTCATAAGTCCAGCGGAGCTTTAGTTGATTACAAGAAAATTGACACCAAAGCAGAATGTCTGAAGCATCCAGCAAATTTCTCCTGGGTCAAGAGAAACATAAACTTTGATAATTCCATTAATGGCTTTCTAGCCCTTTTTCAAACGGTACGTATACCTATTGAGTAAACTAGTAACCTTTAACAGACGAAAAGTTGTCTAACCATACAGTATTGCTCTAAGCTTATCTTCGATATGTACACTCGAGTACATTTCTCTCTCTAATACCTTCCTGGCTGCCAACAGCTTTTTGTTTCCGTTACAATATTTCATTTGTTAGTCATCTTTAGAGTCTCTCAACATTCCGCACTTACAAATTTGAAGACAACACATAAATGGAGTGATAATGAAACATGGTCCTAGAGGTGTAAATAAATTACCAGTCTTGAAATGGGTGGGAAAAATTTTGTTTCTAAATCATTCAAAACGTCTTGACGAGATTACATATTATTGGTCTAGTCTAATTAGGCTCAGGGCAATAGCAACTGGAAGGGACTACACGTTTTGCCCCTGCGTATTTTCCACGTAGAAATTTTATAGACGACATTGCTTCATCCTACGCTATGCATTGCCCTGATAAGTCACTCCCCTCCTGCCCCATTAGTATTTGTAGTTGATTCTGTCCCCCTCTGAGAGAAACAACATTCCCCTACCAACTGGTCGGGTTGGCTCAGCCTTGAGTACGCTCGTGTCCGTTGCTACAGTACATATTAAACAGACATATGGTACCAAAATGGAATGAAAAGGGCTAAGTCGAAACATATGTTTGTTTCTAAATATCTTAAAAAGCGACTGTTGTAGAGGACGATAGAGAGACGTGCCAGGATAGGGCTACATAAGAAGCACTGATTCATTCGTTTGTCTAGAACAAAAAGCAATAATCTAACACGCAAATTTGCACGCAATCTTCGTATGGTGTCCGTAATAAATGTCTTTAGAGTTAATGCAAAATGTTGGATGAATTATATTTATTACAGTTGCTTATAAAAAAATATGTTTTGTCATTTGCTTTTATAGGCAAGTCTTGAGGGTTGGTTTGAAGTCATGGCAGATGCCTATGATGCAAGAGGAGTAAGTGAAATCAAATACTTTTCCGTTTTCCTAACTCTCACACCTCCGTAGGACATAAGAGAAACGGAGATTATTTAAAATACAAAATTTAATTAAACGGGAAAAAATATAAAATTATTATTAGTTAAGTTATGAGTTAATTATACCTATTAGTTAATAAAGTTTTTGACAGTTTGTCTCAGGTTGTATAGAAGAATCAAACTTATGCATTGGACTGATCAGTGACCTCTTCTTATTGCTTGGAAACATCAATACGTTGACTTTACCCTTAACTTGTAATATCGCTTAGAAACCCAAACGCTAATATCCTTTAATGTGGTGCATACTACATTGATCGTAGTCCTCTTTTCGTTACCATGCATCATAAAGCAACATTTTTCAATGTTCAGGTACGTGTAATCATTTTTCAACCATTATTAAGCAAGACAAAGAGTCGTCTTTCAAGAAATCTTTAATCATGAGTAATGCCCGATTCTAATGCATATCTTGTAGTATTACCTACAAAATTAGAATAGTCAGTTTCCTCTATCACATCAAAAATATCATTCATGTTTAAGTTAAAAGTAGAGAACCCTGACTGAACCTTGGGGAACTCAATAAAGTACGTTTGCTGACAAGGTCACCCTGTATAAATAACTATTATTATTATTATTATTATTGTTATTATTGTTATTATTGTTATTATTATCATTATTATTATTATTATTATTACGTCATTCCATTCACTAAAGTTTGCCTTTAACATCTTGTTCTATTTTGTTTAATAGTGGTGCAGCTATAAATTTCTTGTTTCATGATGTTGTCATAGTTTTTACAAACGTTGTGAAAATCTCTGAATGAATATCTGAATGAATGTGTTCGAATACCTGATCCATGTTCCCTATTTCGCCATATCCTTTCTCCTTATCCAAATTCATTTCAGCTAATGTATTATTTGTTGTCATTATTGCAGCTGGATAAACAACCAAGTTACATGGTGAACTTTGCAAATCAATTGTATTTTGTAATTTTCATCGTTCTCGGCGCATTCTTCATCCTGAATTTGTTCATTGGTGTCATCATCGACAACTTCAATCGTCTGAAACAGCAGTATGAAGATGGTGTAGGTATATTCTTAACAGCTGGTCAAAGGAACTGGATTAACACTTTAAAGTCGGCAGCAATGAAAAAGCCGGCAAAAAAGCTCACAAGACCAACAGTAAGTTCAATCATATTGCATACTTCTAGTTATGTGACAGATAGAAGGGCTAAGTTGCATTTCATATGAACTGAAAATGTAGAACATTGTTGAGTTTAATGCCACTAAAATACAACTTATTGCTCCAGGTCTTGAAATGATTGGTATTTATGGCAGATGCCTATGCCTATACAGGGACTTTGGTATGTGATGATGGTGATGGTGATGATGATGATGATGATGGTGGTGGTGATTATGATGATGATAATGATGATGATGATGATTATGATGATAATGATGATGATGATGATGATGATGATAATGGTGATTGTGATAATGATGTTGATGATGATGATGACGATGATGATGATGTTGATGATTATTATTATTATCATCATCATTATTTTGAAAGCTATGATAACGATGGCGATCATTATTACAATCGGTGTCGTTTTGAATGATGTTGACTACAACGATGACGGTAATCACAATTTTGATGATGGCAATGATAATGCCGCCAATAGTAATGGTGCTTTGTTTTACCTCTACCACAATCTCAAACGTGTTCGTCAACTACAATGCAGATATGAGTGTTTAGTCAAATTATGTTCTAGTATCTGTATTGAGAAGTTTGCTTGTCACAATTCTGTTCTCCATATCGTGTTACAGCAGTGTGTGGTCAGTCTTCATAGTCCAACTCCTCAAAATCCCTTGGTCTTGATTTTTTTGGTGTTATTTATTTTATGTTATGATAAAAAACAATATACCCCGTGATATTTATACTTCCTTTCTAGTCCAAGTGGAGATCTGCTCTCTTCGATTTCATCCACACCAAATACTTCGAATTTTTTATCATGTCTGTAATCTTGGTCAATATGTTAACAATGATGATACAGCATTACAATCAAGGCCAAGAGGTAACTCTAGCCCTCAAGTACCTTAACTTTCTCTTCACTGGCATCTTTACCATCGAAGCGATTCTGAGGCTGATTGCCATGAGGCTGGAGTATTTCAAATCAGGCCTGAACGTGTTTGACTTTGTTATTGTGGTCTTCTCCATTGCGGGTAAGTGTTTAAAATATTACGTATAGAAATTATGTATAAAAATTGATGCTGTACTGATTTTTAATAGAAGTATTGATCTATTTATCCATTTATAAGTCGACAACAAGTATTTTTCTTTGAAAGTTTATTTAAGAAACTGTTCGTTGCATGCAGTAAGGTATGAAAATAGTTAACATTAATGCGATGTAAAGGTGTTAAAGTAGATTAAAAAATGGCTAATAATAAAGTACAGTCGAGAGACAAATTTCCAGCGACTTGCGTAAATAACGTAAAGGACAAGACAACAAAAGAACAATTTTTATTTTTTGATAGAACGTAACTTTTTGTTAGAAAGGTAAGAACTTTGTTTATACCCGAAAGGACTTCCTAAGATTACGTTCAGATCATGAATAGTCTTTTAGGAATGTTTGGCTACCTTGTCGCTGGAATCTTTAAACATACCATGACAGAAGTGTAAGTAAGAGGAATGGGTACGAGGTAAAGTATTCTTCTTATGTATACAATAAACAGAGGCTGATATAATTTAGATATTTGTGAACAATGGCAGTCGGCATTTTACCAGTAGTAGAATACAACGTGCCTGCATGTATGCCTAATTTTGTATTGAAAATACCTATACTAACACGTCATTCTACTTGTCAGAACTGTGCATCAAATCAGTTTCCTTTCTCCTCTACATGATAGGATGCTATTGATAACAGACTTACAATCTTAGTACTCGTCCGGATTAAAATTATATGAATTTAAGCGGCGTTGCTGCGGTGCAACTTATTTGTGTCGAGCAACTATTCCATTTCATTGACACCTTCGGATCATTTGAAAGGCTCAGCCATTATTGGGAAACATTCCTTAATCCGACCTTCCTCCAATATTTTACTCTCATCCTTTCTAAGCCCAACTTGCACACCATTTTCCCGAACTTACTTTCGTCATCAAAAGAAATCTCCTACACGCCAAACACAGGCCTCCTTTGAACACTACTATCAGTTAAATTCCTTCTCTCAACATTCAAATCTCTCCTTTCAAGACTTTTCTGTTTTCTATTCATTGATGTCATTTATCTCAATTTGTTAGACTTGATTTTCAGTATGACATACTGAAGATATTAAAAGCTTGCTTAATCAATGTTGCGTTTTCCACTGTCCTACTTAACTCTAATATGTTGTTATTAAGGAAATTTTGCAAGGCTTTAATTGCCTTACAAAAAATCAGAGGGGAGTACTTTCATGTAGTATTTAGTAGATCATATTTAGTAGATTCACTTGTGAATGTAAGGTTTTGTTTGTACTTTATCATGATCCTTAATGATATTGATATACTTTAGTTTTTCAAGTCAAGTTGCAATTGTACCGCATTACACTATATCAAATCATTCCGTAAAATATTTTGTAGGCTCAAGTTTAATTTCAATTATTTTGACTAAAACTTCTTCATTCCCATTTGACTCTAAATAACAATTTTATTATAAATTTAATGGCTAATGTAAAATTTTGATATGATTGAGAGGTAGGACGGAAATTTTTTGCAAAGATTAATAAAACGAAAATAATCGGCCGGGCAAGAATTTTCGTTTTCGCTAGTAAATAAATATTGTTAAAATTCCTCTAAAATATCTTATTATCTTTTATTTTTACTCAAATCTAGTAATTATCTTGGAGGAGCAAAAGAAGAATCTATTGATATCTCCAGGTCTTCTTAGAGTTGTAAGAGTGTTCCGATTGGGTCGATTGCTTCGATTTTTTGAAGGCGCCAAAGGTATTCGACAGCTACTGTTTACAATTGTCAAATCTGCCCCTGCTTTGGTAAATATTGGCACGCTGCTGTTCCTGGTAATGTTCATTTATGCCGTGATGGGAATGAATTTATTTTCACGCGTGAAAAAGCACGGAGCCATCACTGAAGTTGTCAATTTTGAAACTTTTGGTAGCAGCATGTGTCTCTTGTTTAGAATCTCGACAGCTGCCGGCTGGAATGGTGTACTCGATGCGGTGATGATTGAACCACCCTACTGCGACAAGAATTTTGACAATTATCCAGGAGGAAACTGTGGAGATCCGATCTTATCCATTATCTACTTCGTCTCCTATATAACACTTATTGTGTTAATCATGATCAACATGTACATCGCAGTTATTCTTGAGAATTTCAACCAAGCGCAAAGTGCAGACGAGGCTGGTATAACCGAAGATGACCTTGATGCGTACTACACTGTCTGGGAAGTATTTGATCCTAAGGCAACACAATTCCTCAAGTACCATCAACTGCCAGATTTTATTGATGCCCTAGACGGCCCTCTACGCGTTCCTAAACCAAATTATTGGTTTCTGGAAGAGAATGATATACCTATTAAGGACAAGCATCGTTTACATTGCCTCGATATCATGTCAGCACTGATCAAGCGAGCGATTGGACAAGTTGAAGGAGGAGAATCGGAAGATTTTATGTCAGTGATGAATAAAGTGGAAGATCGGTTCAAAGCCGCTTTCCCAAATCGAACAAAAGAAGTCACTCGTCAAACTACCAGTGAACGGTTAAAAATCGAGAATGCAGCTGCCAGAAAAATTCAACAAGTATTCCGCAGACATTTGTTGATTCATCAAATGCATCAATTGACAAACACTAAAGGTATGAGCCTGCGTGCTCGAGAGAGGAACATGGAGCAAATAGAACATCTTGTCACTGTGCTCTGGAAAGCAAAGCGAGAAGAAAAGAAAAACGAGCAAGAAGAAAGTTATACTTCAGACGAAGAGGATAATGATCACGATGTCAAAGATACGAGTCATAACAATCAAACGTCTGAAGTTTAATAGAAATAGCAGTTTCTTCTGGCATCTTAGATGAAATATACCTTGTCTCAAGTAGGAACGGGATTGCTGTTTTACAGCTACCCGCTGGCAATAAATGTTCGTGCATTCTCACCGGACAAAATTCCTAAAAGCATTCATTTACGAACTAAAAATACAGTTAAATGAACATCGGATTTCAAGTAAATCTTTCAAGACCACTGAGCAATGTGTTGGTTTATGGAGTACCTTTAAGAAGGCAAATGCTTCCTAGTAAGGCTTTCACTGATGCGTAAGGTAAATTAGGCGGGATTGTTCGGTTATGACACTCCTGAGGCATACCGCCTTCGGTTGCAGTAGAAATAAAAGGAACATGAGTTCCTTACAAATATGAATTCGTCACTATTATCATTTTGCGGAGAACTTTTGTAAACAAATTGAGGGGAAACCCAAATTAGATAAATTTTTATTTTCATTGCAGTTCCTCTTTGCCAGCTATTCCATGTATGTTTCGTAAAGACTGCAACCACATGGTCAACGACGACACTGAAACTCAGGCTTTCGTACTCTGTAACACTATATCATTCCTCTAGCAAGTGATCAACAAAGCAACTTGTTAAGAAGTAAAAGACCGATATGACAAACTGCTGTCCCTGAAATATTAAAATATGAGTACATATATCCTCGGTATTTTGATCCATTTTAAAACAGAGCTACGATTAAATAGATAAGTATTGAATACACATTTTTAAATTGCTATTGTCTTACAAGATATATATAATGCGTTATTTTTGCACAAATTATTATTACAGGTTTGAATTATTTAATGATACTAGGCAACGTCGCTAGGTATAATGTGTATGTCATGAGAATGGAGATGCTTTATTGTATTCTATCATTTACCAAAACTATTGTTGAAATGTTTATGTCCCGTATAGATAGGAAACAAGGCCGTTATGGTTGTCAGATTACAGAGCTTATGGATGACTAGTTTCAATGTTTGCTACATAGTTTATATCACTTGAAACAAAGTTCTGGTTACATTTACCGACCTTGTAAGAAAGGTATCTCCACATCAAGTAGATCAAAAACTCAATATCTTTATAAATTCATGCGAAGAAAGCAAGTCTCGAATAGCTCCCTGTTGATCATTTGGTGGGGACATTAAATGCCCTACATGACGTCAATTGCTAGAGTGATGATCATCATGCACTTTCTATTGTAACGTGACTGTGTATGGCAATATTCATTGACAATTAAAAGCGTTACAAATGAATGTTATGTTATTTATAGAAGAAATTTTATATTGCACCCTCAAAGTCGATTGATGAGGGTACTAGTCGGCATTTATAAAATTAGCACTTAATACGTTCGGAAATTCAGTTTCATTTTTTTTGTAGAAATGCTTCGTATCTGGACCATACACAATTCGTTTTTGCCTTTTTTCCACGTAAATGTGTATTGAAGGATAGCGACAAATAGTTCAACCGATTCCTTAATCTATAGAAAAAACGTAAGAGTTATTTAATCGATTGAGGACAGTAGCAGACACAAGAAGCCACTTTCTGATTTTCCCATGACCTGATCTGCAATGACATATCACAGTTAGGGTAATCGGGTACATTTCATACATGGGATTATCGTATTAAATAGGTAGGAAAAAAGGTAAATCGCGGAGTAGGTGATGATCATAAAGGTGACCTGCTCTATTTTTATATTCTCGCTTTTGTCTTCAATTTAACCCTCTCTTAAGAAGTTCATGATTATAGAAAAATGA
The DNA here is from genome assembly GCA_010016065.2 of Carybdea cf. marsupialis auct. non (Linnaeus, 1758). NCBI lineage: Eukaryota > Metazoa > Cnidaria > Cubozoa > Carybdeida > Carybdeidae > Carybdea > Carybdea cf. marsupialis auct. non (Linnaeus, 1758). The sequence continues at coordinate 13,689 of JAAAKL020003106.1, forward strand.
AGGATTGTTGCAAATGTGGCCTAAAAAACTTACAAAATTATCTCGTATATATTGGGCAAAATATCACAGAATTTGAAGTCTTGATATGTCTAAATTGCTTAATTTGGAGGAAAACTTAGCTCATCTTATAAATCATCTTGAGGGAAGAAAATGTTGTGTATTTACCCTACTGTTTGCGAAAGAATATTGGCTTAATTTATGAAACATTGATTTAAATTCCTGGAGTATTGTAATCAATGTTCGTGTCGGGAAGACATAGAAATTGTTTGATTAGATAAGGTTCAGAATAACAATCAGTGTCTCTGCTTGGTGTGTCCTCAAATCGATTCACAGTAAAAACATTGTTCCCTTAGCATATTACGTTCCTACCTCCGAGCCTACCCTTTACCTTGGCCATCATAACACTTTGTCCTCAATCGATTCTGTCTCTCTTATAAACCAAATTTTTGTGTTTTAGTCTAATCATTATGGGACTTGGTAGACATGTAAGGAGGAAAGGATGCAGGAAATCAATATCACTTGAGATTGCTTGTGTTTTAGCACGATAAATTACCTTCCTTATTCTAATTTCTTAGCACAAAAATATTCATACCTCCTATTATAATTTTCTGTCACAATGCTGTGTCTAAACGTATCAATTCCTTGTAGAACGAGTGTTTGTGTTGAAGTACGTGATACTGAGTAGGTTTGCAACTATACTCACTAAGGAGGCAAGATCATCGCATTTTCCACCTACCGACTGTTAGTTCATATGCTTACTTGCAGATTAGGAGTGCCTCTTCCACTCTTTCTATGTCATCTTTGAATTGTTTTGATTGCATTCTATGTCATCTTGGTATTGCTTTGGTTGGTTTCTATGTTCTTGACTGTACTTTCTGGTTCTGATTTTTTTTAGAATTTTCATAAACACTTTATTACGATAGAAGTCTGTATACTTTTGCGTTACTTGTAGTTTACGGTACTAGTAAAAACAAGGTAATTCTTTCTCGTACTGAACCGAAGTGAACCAAACTAAATCAAACTGAACCAAACTGAACCAAACTGAACCAATGTGAACCAAACTGAACCAAACTAAACCAAACTGAACCAAACTGAACCAAACTGAACCAATGTGAACCAATGTGAACCAACTGAACCAAACTAAACCAACTGAACCAAATGGTTTATTTTCATAGTTTTCATCGCCTTTCTTCAACAACTTGGCAAAGTCTTGTGCCAGTCCCTCAACAGGCAACTTTGTAAAAATTCAACCTGTCGCTCAAGATTAAATTCTGTTAGCAAAAATGAAATTTAAGGAGAGTCTGAAGTTAATGTTGTCAGTTAAACATTGTTGAAGGTATTGGCCCCCTGTTCATAAATGTTGTAAAAATTAAGACAAATAACAAGAGATGTTGGGAAAAACAGAATGTTGCAAAGCATGCATGATATTTATTCATGAGGAGTCAAAATACGAAGGGTTGCAAAGATCTTAAATTTGCGAAAGCAGAGAAGGTGTCGTAATGTAAAATCGATCGCAACAAGTGAGAAATAAAATGAAAAACTAGAGTAGTACTTTTAGGCTTCCAAAGTCATAAATTGCCGTTGAGTAGCAAGTGTCATTGTCAGTGATGAAGCATAAAGTGTAGCAGTGAGATACTTAATATTTATTGCAAGTCATCAATGATATCCAAAAAACAAAGCAGCGACTCTTGTTTGAACGTCAATTTAGAGGATTTTTTCAAGGAGAGTACTAGATTTTATTTTAGTGTAAGTCATAAAATTAGCACAAAAAGCACTTGTATAAATGTTGAACATTCTGATTTATGATTTTGTTGGCTTAGCAGACAAATGGGTTATTCACTATCAATTTAAACGCTCCTGCCATTTTCAATAAGGTAGACAGATTTACGTTAAAGCTTTCGATTATCACTCTTCAGAACCTTATTTCAATATAAGGAGGTACTAAATTAACACGATTTAAATGCAGGGATAAAATATACTTGCTTAAGTTTGGCAAAACACAAAACTACAAAGAGAGAGGAAGGCGGGAAAATTGTTAAATGCAAGGCACGTTATGAACACTGCAAACAATCGTACACACAAAAGATAGCAAGAGAGAGTCAACACATGCAATATGTAAAGATAAAACGGTAAGCGGGCCCGATAGAGCTCCTCAAAATCTTCATCGTCAGCATTGAGCCTTGATGAGCAAATGACTTTGGACTCTCCAACTCATTCTGTTTAGTATGTTTGGTACGCTTTATCTTGCATGATAATGGTAACATTCGGGACGTGGAATACAGTTTTCCTTTTCTGAGTAACATTATGAAACAGCATGTGTAAAGAAGACTTGTTATTTTCAAAACTTGCTCTGCTCTTAATAGAAACTCTCCATAATAGAACCAGTTTTGGAGCCCCTTCGACAACCTTTCACACCACGAGAAAGCAGTTTCTCTACATCAGTGCTCTGGAAACTAGTATCTGCAAGAAATTTGGGAGGGTTTGGAACAAGCAAAGAGCCCGCAAAGGTTGGAGGAAACTGCTACTGGGTTCACAGTTGTTGTAAGGGTTCCCTGATTGTAGAATTCTGTAATACAAAAGAACCTATCCTTTGCTCTAAGGAGTTAGATAAGGGAATCTTATCAAATATTGCTGTAGTACAAATTTTGCAGACCGTCCTGGGTTCCATCCCATCCTGCAATGTAGCCTCGTTCTACATTATTTTGATTACAAAGAGGCTATGATAGTCAAGATGGACCATTTTGCGTTTTTAAGTCAAAGCGACTCAACGTCGAGCTGTAATTTAATACGACAACAGAAAACACGGAAAGTTTGCAAACATTCGTTGATTCCTTATAAGTTTCAATGGTTAAGAAAGTCCTATGGGACGAAGCAAGGCTGAGCCAGAGTATCCTGGCCTCTTTGTAGCAGAGACAACTTAAAACGAGGCTAAACGTAACGATACATATCTTATATATTCTCAATGAAGAATACTTTGGGCCACCACCCTCGCTCCCATACGTTTTTTACCCCCTCCCCCTAATGATGACCTCATGAAATGATTTTCCTGCTAGTACCAAATGAAATGTAATGATAAGTTTGTTGCCTAGTAAATTCGTTAGGAACTTTTTTATGAGAAGCTATTACTTGCGTTATGAATAGAATTAGGATTTCCACATAAACTAAATAGATATTTGTTCCAACTTGTGATGACTCAATCACATAAATATCTCTGCATTGAATTAGTATGACACGAATAAAAGTATGCTACCTTATTGTTTCTACAAAGTACGAAGTGACTCTTGTTTCTATACTACCGTCCAAGTTCTTCTTATTTGTTTTCTACCCTTACTGTATCCACTCCTACTTCTCGTTTAAAGCTCGTTGATGGGCTGATTGATGTGGATCGCAATAAAATGCTAGAATTTTAGGGTACATACTAACCTAGAATTGCCAAGTTATACAATTATAGAAATTTTCTTGCCAAGATGTTCTTAGATAGAATTCAGTTTTTTAAGACATTCTAGGAAAGTACTACTAGTAATAGTACTTTCCTAGAATCCCTTTGTGAGAGTGGATACTTTGCTATAATTTTTCGTGTTAGAGACTTACTAACCCTAATACGCGACGAGGCTAGTTTATCTCTGCAGGAACTCTTCTACATAAGTACACCTTGCCCAAAATTGGCTGTTCTAGCAAAGTATAACTCTCAATTTTGCATTCTACATATTTCCATCTCAAGTCACTTGATTCTAGAATAGTACATCTATGGTTAAAAAATCCTTATAGGATAGTAAATGTAGAAAAGATTCTAAACCAGTACATCTCTAATTTTCTAGCATTTTACGCGTATCCGATTTCTTTATTACGTATTGCAAATGAAGTTAGAGATATAAAAGAGACCCTTCTTGATATCAATAAGGTGGTATTACATGACACACAAACAACTAATATTCGCTCCTTAAGCACTATCCTCTTCAGCAGACTTTCGTTTTGTACTGCAGTGTTTTAAAATCGGTTGTCTATTGATTGTGTATAAGAGATGTACTATATATATATATATATTTTTCATCCTACCACACAAGCAATCAAACAAGACGACGTATTCTCTCTGTGTAGTTCTTATTATGAATTATTCTGCGCGTGTTTACTTGCTTGACTATATCTTAACTGGTCATATTAGCATTTGGAATGTAACTGTTGGCACAATGTACGCTTGGCATACTTTAATGGGATTAAATTTCGCGGGGTTTAAATTTCGCGGATTTCGCGGATTTTACCAAAATCCGCGAAGTTTTATCCCACCAAAATCTGCTTCGCAGTCATCGGCGAAAATAAATACCCGCGGAAAAATTGGGAAAGAAGGCTTATCTGCGAAATATTTAAATTTTTTTGAAAAATCACGTTGCCCACATAAATATTGGATCATATAAGGTATGACTACTACAAATATTGTTTCTTCAAATACTATAGTATAAAAACCAACATTAATCAGAATCAATAACTATACTGTTCATGTTGTCTTTGCGTTGCATTTGATCCGTCTTCTTGACATTTCAACAAACATCGTGCGTATATCCCGATTCGGTTTCCATTTCTTTTGCGGCATGGGAGATTTTTAACTATTTTTCGAAAATATTGTTGACCTTTTAGGCGAACAACGCTGTTTATTTCCTCGTTGCTTTTAATGACCAATATGCCAACTTAGCGTGTAAAAGGTACATGAGTCGCAGAAGTAAAAGGAGTCCGATGCGCAAAATCCACCAAGAATCTGATGTTCCCACCCGCGAAATCCGCAGAAATTCAGAAATTAGACCATCCGCATATTAAATCCCCGCGAAATATTTAAATTTATTTGAAGACGGCATCCGCGAAATTTAATCCGCGCGAAATTTAGTCCCCGCGAAATGTAATCCCATTAAATAGCTGTTTCAGCTGGCAAGCAAAAAAACTCGGAAACTCGGAAAACCGGAACCTGTTTGCACGCAAGATTTTCTTAGAATGCCATCTTACTTGTGTAATATGGGGAAACTTCGAAGTTATTCGTCTTTGTCTGTAAACTACACCTATATGAACCAAAAGTTAACAAGTCATTTAAGATGCTTAAAGTTCGATCAAAGGTGCAAGAAATGTAAGTCAATATCTTCACTACGGTCATTTATTGTAAAGTTTCTGGCGACTCATTGGCCCTCTTTTGTACAAAATGGAATTTACAATATAACATCTATATACAGGGTGTGCATACATCTGATATCAGAAAATAACAATAACAGCTAATCAGACGTGACTAATTAACAGCATTCAGACGAGTGTGTAGAAGTCCCAGTTGATTAGTCAAAAAAAGAGCAATTTGTACCAAGATGACAGTATTGTTCAAAATAGGATTTTTTGGAAGTATGAAGAGGCTCTCTTTAATTTCAACAGAGATTTTGAAACAGGTAAGCTTCATAATCTCTGATTTCACGTTCCTAGTTATTGTGAGCTGATACTGAGATGGAAAATTAGTTGGGTTTGCAGGATGTGCACAGAGTAACAAGATGCTCATCAATAGTAGTGGGCTTTTGTGAAGGAAATTCGTGTAAGGAAAACTACGATACATTCCTTAATTAAATAGGCAGGGTAGCAATGACGCAGTAACATGGATCTTAGGTTCCCTTCTTTGATGCTGAAACGAGAGAAATCAGAGGCTATAAACAGAAAGTGTTAGAAAGAAGAGAAGATATAAAATATCCAGTTCAAATCCCAGTAGTGCCATTTTCACTTTTTTCTAGTATCTCTTCAAACGTATTACAAAACAGGATATGTAAAAGTAAAATATTATACTTATATTCTTAAGGTAGAAAACTATTGTATTTATATAAACACCAGTAAAAGTGGGTTTGCAATAAATTTCAGTAGAACGAACATGAACATTCAGGGATATGACAGAGTTATTAATCTCAAGTACAGGGAAACACTACCATGTTTACTATTTAAGTATTTTTTTAAACCCAGGGAAACAGCCCGGTGACTAGAATGAAACAATAAACGTCATCGACAGAGTGCCTATAATATAATGGCTTAAGGAATTTGTTAAGTTAGCACTAGTTCAGTTCCATGGCGCTTGTAGACGGACAAAGCCAAGGACGGTTTTCGTATGTGTTGGGCGCTGGACACTTTTCCAACGCGGGGCCCTAATAAAGAAAAGTATAATAGGCAATATCTCCTCAACCCATATAGCTCACATAATATGGGGCTTTCACAGTGCCTATCGTGTGGAATAATTTTATATGAAGTGCAGCGTGTGTATACATCGAATGCGATCGACATCACAAACAACCGTTTGTTTTTGTTGTGGGTTTTGAGTTTTTTGATAAATTGGTTTCTGGTTTTATTTGTGTGATTAGTTGTGATTCCTCATCCTTTCTCTAATTACTGGGGAAAATTGTAAAAAGAGAAATCGACGTAATTAAATTCTGAGGTGACAGCACGGGGTCATTCTTGAGCGCCCTGGGCTACCGCCCTGTCTGCCATACTCTAAAATAGCCACTGATAATGGTTTAAGGAATATGTTAAGTTAGTACTAACTCAGTTCCATGGCCCTTGGAGACGAATCAAGTTGACTTTCTGTTATCAAGGACTTGCACTCAATAACTCATTTGCAAAATTTATCAGCCTTTTCATATTCCTCTCCTCTTTTATTTCAACCGCTAGGTTACGCTGCATACCTTTGCCTTTGCATACCTTCCCCTGGTCATTGTTCTATACCCATCTTAAGGCACCGCAGGTCTGTCACTTCATTTACTCTCGTAACATCTTGTAAGATGTAAAAGAAGGACAACTCCCACTTTCTGTTAAACATGTTGTCTAGAAAGCTTCAGCAGTTTTAATTTTGGAACACTTTTCCAGGATATGGTTTTAGGGACACCAGCCCGGGATACGGTTTTAGGTTCACCTTTCCTGGATATGATTTTAGGGACAAATTCCGTGGATATAGTTTTAGGGACTACTTCTCGGGAAATGGTTTTAGGGTCACCTTTCCTTGATATAGTTTTCCGGAATACATTGGCGACTGTAATAAGCATTCTTATAGTAAAGCCATTTCGATACTTCTGTTAGCGTTTTAATGACAATATTAAATCCCTATGAAAAGTATGGTCTCTGCATGCCATAAACTAACTTAATTTGTTCTTTGGACTTTGGTTGAAACCATGTCAGTACCTTCCCTTTGTGCTGCCATATTTTTCCTGCCCCTACCTTCTCTGTTTTTAACTGTACCAGTTTCCCTGTGCTTCTTTATTATCTCGTTGAACAGTAGACCTAGCTATTTACATCTTTTGGGCTACTTCATTCCAGTTGTGGCTCTGGAAACAATACAACAACTCTAACTCTTGTCTTCCATTATCAATCTTGGAACATGGGTCTTGTTCTTTTGATCATCAAAATCAACTTCGATGGGCTTAAGTCAGAATTAGCGATGATCAACTGTTTGCTAGAACATTTAGACATATAAACTGGCTTAAACAAGGAATTTAAAAAAAATTTAGCGCATGAAATGACTGAAGTGCTTCAAATCTTGTTTTGAAATGCCTAAAACTCAGAGAAAGACTATCGAGTTATTGATCAATTTTGGTTTTCAAGATAAGAGACGAAACTCAGTACGAGGCTAGCCCTAAAGAAGACTGGCTGGTCATAGAAGCTTTTGCTAAAAGTTTATATTGTTTGTGAAGATTTTTATTCATTTCTCTCTTTTTCTTTTTTATCATAAAATAATCTAATTGATGATAAAAATCGATGATGCTCAGAATTAGACTAATCACTGCTTACTTGATACATTTGATGCAAAAACTGTGTCCAATCAGTGTCTAATACAGCTGGAGGGATACAATTGAAATTCTTTGTGTTGGTATTATCCTGCACGCAAAGCATTTGTTCACTTTTAGCATCTTTATGGTATTTCAAGATGAATTATACCAAACAAAGGGGTAATAATACCGCAGATAAGAGATTTCTTTTTCATGATAACACAATCTGCTCATTACTTATGTGGAATTAATAAGGAGTGTAGTAACAGTCTTGTGCTTCTCTTTCGATCTTTTTTCAATAGAGTTTTGTTATACACGAGGGCATGCTATTTTGTCGATCATACAGAATTACACCGACATCCTTTACGCAGGGAACATTTCAGAAATCTTTTCTATAAAACAAAAGCGTCATTTTCTCATGGAGCTTTATGCCCTGTTCTACTCTATTAAGTGAAAATATGGCTTATGTGAATTGTCGTTCTTGCGGCCTGCCTGGAAACTTGTATGGCAAATTTGTATTCCAAGAAAGAATAAAAAGACCTTTTACTTGTCGACTTAAAACATAAGCAATGCTCAACTGAAAAACCATTTATAATATACAAAATAGAAGTGCCGACGACATGGCACCCTTGCGTACACCGCATGTCATAGGATGAGATGCAATTAATGATGACCCGATGGAAACCAAATGGGTTTCTTGCGTTCGCCCGTATTCAGGCAAAGAATGGGTGACAAATCTCCGAATATCGAAATTCAGTTATTTTGCCAAAGAAAAATCTAACTTGAGAAGCTACAAAATTAGATGTATCCTGAAATTAATTGGTCTATATACGTGCATTCAATGGTCTTCTGAACGTCTTCTGAACAGTTCTGGTGCCTTAGTATTTACATCATACAGGAATCCAAAACGTCTTTCTGGTACTTGGAACACACAAGACATTGCACAGCTATTACATATTTGCGATCATAAACGCAACAGAAATTAATGCTCCTTAGAGATTCGTGTCCTGAAATTTCATTACTTAGAGTAGGCAATTTTCGGTTTGACAATCAATGAAGTCTTAAATACTCTTGAATGCAATTAAACTTCTTTAACAAGGGATCCTGTGACACTCCACATAAGTGGTAAGCCTGACCAAGGCTCTGAACATTTAGAATATAATAAAGTAATTATTAAGGCCATTGTCTCCTGAAAACCCCTCATAACCTCCCTAGCTCTAACTCTCACAAATAACTGTGTATCGAAGTAGTTAATCTGAGCAAGTTACAGTCTCCTAAATGTTTATCAGCAATTAGCACATAGAATTGCCTCCATCCTCTAGTAGTGCTTGAGCAGCACACATGTCCCTTCCACCGTTCAAAAGAAGATTATATGTTTTCTCTGTATTGGTAAGTGAGTTGTAATAAGTTAATTCATCTTATTTCCTTTCGGAAAAGAAGGGCATATTTTATATGCTTATTTGCTGCAAAAAACCAGTATCTTTTCTTTATCTATCTGCCACTCAACGCTGCAATGAACTCTCTTCATAGACCACACAAAAGTATCTAGTTAGAAACGCCCCTGGAGTTGATCTACGTGTGTAAGGATGGTTTCAGGCGAAGAAATGTGAAGTGGAAACCTGGCTTAGAAGTATGGCTAGCGGAAAGCTGGCTAGCGGAAAGTTCCCTTAAGGTAGCATATACACCTCTTATAGTAAGTATATCACCACGAGTCCGCTTTCGATTACCTGTAGCTTCCATGTCTTCTTTTAAATCGATCCATGACAATACGCGATAGTTTTCTGCGTTTGTGAAGAAGGGAAATGCAAATAATGATACAAACGGATATGGTTTGTTTTCTATTTACATTGAGCTGCGGGGAGAAAATGTTGATTCGGCGAGACTTTGTTCCTATTTGCGATGGCGATATTTTGCTGCATAGATACCACTATAATTGTTTAATTAAAAATATATTTTTAGGCCAACTTGACGAAGTACTACATATGATTCTGTGACTGAATCTCCAAACTTAGTATTTCCGTGACAATAAAGGTCCAGTGTTGGGTTTTTTTATTTGCTGCACATTTAGTGGTGATAACAATGTCCTTGGCGTTATCAAGACATACTAAAGGGTCCTGAAGTGGAGTAAAAGTGCCCTTTCCAGCATTGATTAACCATTTCTGTTTAAAAGAGAAAAATATTTCATAAAATGTTATAATTTCATCAAATTAAAACATCTACTTATGTGATATGATTCTAACAAAAGATGAATTTTTCTAAGTTGCATTTTCTTCCTGTAGAACATGATCAGAAAGCTCTAATTATCTTTCATGAAACACTCATATCAAAGTTTAAACATAATAAGTTATAACTTGCAATAATAAGCAAGTTCCATGGGTTGAACCGACCTCAAGTATCCTGGCCTCTCTGTCGTCAAACAGTTAAATCGAGGCTACAAGGTAGGATTTTCCGAAGCAACACTGCATTTTTCTTTACTGTATTCACTCTGATCAAGGCCGAAGCCACTTCTAGGAACGGGTTACTTTTCCTTTTCGGATGACAATCTATTCATGCTTACTTTTT
>JAAAKL020003107.1:0-24011 GCA_010016065.2 Carybdea cf. marsupialis auct. non (Linnaeus, 1758)
ATCCAGTATACAGAAATACATTTCTTATCATTATATTATCATTCCTTAACATTTTAACCTAGTATATATATATACATATTTCGCTCCCTAGCTTACGTTAGGTTGAGCACTCTCTGCTTGAGACGGTATCATTGCTATAAGCATTGCTCACTGTTCTTGCGCAGTTTGAGCACTCTGACATGGTACCATATGAATTCTTTAAATTGCTTTGTAGCAGCTTTACTAGTTACATAGCTAGGATTCAGTCTCAACGCCCCGTTCTGTACTGATGAGCCCACAAAGGGCGAAACAGTTCTGTCTGCAGATTGGGTAAATATTATATACATACATGTTTGTTTATATAAACATACATTTTTGTGTGCTTGTTTGTGTTCGTCAGCTAGCAATAAATATTCTTAGATAATTTTTAGTTATCTTCTTCGATAATTATAGAAGACTTATTGCAGTTTTAAGGGAATGACTAGGGCATGGGTTTTTTTGTGGGGTGTGAAAATGTACTTTAGGGTTTTAAGTTTTCGTAAATCCATCTTTAAAGTATAATGTGCCAATGTTGTCATTCTACGTAAGAAAGACATGTACGCGCTCTGCATAAAAAGTACACTTCAATATAGTATATAAATTGTAGTTTATTTATTCATATTTGCGAAGCAATAGACTAGCGGACCTTTGGACGTAAGAAGATATCCATTATAGAAAGATACTTCTTTTCGAATACAATTATCCTAGACAGGTATTGGGGCATCTTTTTCGACATGAGACTTTGTTTGTAGTACTACAAATTGTATCAACGACAATCTCGGGCTCCATTCTGTGTCACGTCCATACCACCGATTATATTTTTTTAGCATGTAGAATATGACCTAGCTTTACACAAAAATATGTTCCTGGAAGGAAAAGGAATCTTTCTGTTTGCCTCTATGGATAATTTCATCCCCAATCCAAATAATATGAACAATCAAATGATGATAGCATAATTATGTCGTTGGGAAACCGAATGAATTCTTCTTACAAATTGACTGTTGTTTGAAAACGACCACGGGACTTAGCATCTTATTCATTGTTTCAAAGCTTCTTCCTCTGAAAATATTCCTTCGTTTAAGATAATGCCCCACTGTCCATGTTTTACAACGATCTTCATAAATCTATTTGTATATATGCAGGTTCTCAGAACCTGTGAATTTGCACTTGTCTAAAACTACAAATTTATTAAATCCGGCCTTAATGACAAATAATTTAACTTTTGCTGGTGCCCAATTTCTAGTTTCTCTTGGAATGTTTTCCATTAGAGATACGAATGCTGCCAAGGTAAATTGTGCCAAATCTTTCTTTTCGTTTCCTCTTATTGAGCATAATCGAATCTCTTCCGTTCTGCGTTCTTCGTGTTTCGTTGCACACTTCTTTCTACTATTGAGTGCAAATTCCTTCTGTCTCTTGACTTTCAAATACTTTATCGACTACCCCTTGCAAGATCTTATTCATTTGTTGCCATCAAAAGCAATGTTATGTACTTTTATTATATTGTTTACCCCTCCCCTATACTAATATCAGGAATAACATAATTTTTTCAGAAACAGCAAATACGATCAATCAACATCAAATTACTCCCTCTTGTTCCATTTGATTCTTTCCCTAAGAATTTAGGTTTTAAAATACTGTTTAAAATTAGTTTAAAACGTATTTCACGAGCTGTCCAATGCTTTATTTAAAAAAGAATAGCATCAGATGCGTGTAAATTGAGAAGTTTGAAGCATCTTACACTTGATATAGTAAACGTTGAACTCAACTTTTAAGTTATTTTGTTTTAAGCATAACTAGATAGTTTATTTTGTTTAGACACAGATTCCAGAGGAATAAAAATTATGCCACTATGCCACTGAGATTGGAGCCGACGATGATTATACACTCTATCTTTTTAGTCGCCAACTTAAATCTTAATCCTAACCACCACCACCACCCCACCCCACCCCAATGGACGTCAACAATAACCTCTCCATGATTTAAAGAAACAGTATCTTTTCCCAATGTGTCTGTACCATGGAAAGACTGCCATCCGTCCCACTAATTTGTCCCAAGCTCATTAAAAGTTGCAAATCCTCTCTTCTCAAAGATACTGTATTGATCAAATTTCTTCTCTACATAGAATCAGGGGCGTTTAGAAAAAACTCATTTTCAACAACAGGCTCTTTGGTTAAGAGGGTAAAAAGGCCCCAAAATATTTCTTTGTTTCAGTGAGATTCTGTTTCTAGGCACCTTCCTGGTGCAAGCTGTCCAACGTACCTAATGACTAACTGATTTCTTTAAATGATTATTGTCTTCAATTTAAAATTTCTTAAAGTTCTGTTCGAACAGGCTCGACCTTTTCAATAATTTACGTGCAGTCTATGTCAGAAGTGGAGTACTTCTAAGTTTCCTCCTATATCTACTTTCTGGGCTCCGTTTGCCTGTCTCCGAATCAAAATATTCGGTTTTAACTGATAGAAGTGAAGAAAAGTAAAGTTCAAGCCCATTGAATATTTGATTTACTGTACGAACAAGCCTCAGAGCTATGGACGTGCACAATGGACACCTTGGAAAAATTAGGAAACTCACTCAATTTCAATATTCAAGACTTGACAAGGCCAGACTTCACTCTGCAGGTTATCTAAAGGAGCTTCACTTAACACTCGACATAATTGGTGTCAAAGTACGAGCCCATTTGGGCAGAGCTTTATGTGAACATTTGACAGTTTCAATGTCTATGCTAGACAACCCTTTTTGGGAGCAAGTTAAAAGATATTGTTGCCGTCATTTTCATCACGAACTCCTTTACTATCAGTCTATAAAGCATTGTTGCATCCTACGCCTAAAGAAAATGGCCTAGTGTGTAAATTAACCCTGTCAAAGTAAAAGAAAAAGAAGCTGGGATAGACTTCTACAAAACTTAATTTCGAAGCAACTGCTCCATTAGCAGCTGAAACTAAGAAAGCAGAATTTTTAACGATTCCTTAACTAGAATTTCTATTCAGTTTTGAACTAGAGGACTCTAATAGCTCACTAGGTAGTAGATTTTTGTAGTATAATACTTGTGTTCGCCGAAGAAAAGGAAGTGTACTCCATCGATGGTCGATTTTCAAATGTCGTTTATCGATTGTCGAAGCAGCCAAAAAAATAGTTACTTCATGACACCCTTTCACCATTATTTATTTTATGTTCAAAACCATCAATGTTAGTTCGAATTGGCCAATATTACACCAACAGGATCCTATTCACATGACTGTTCTGAAAACAATCTCTCAAAGAAAACGGCTTTGGTTCTTCTATTGTTTCTTCTGTCCACCGATCGACAAGCAACCTGTTTCAGCAATTTTACGACTATTCTTATCATGAAAAGTAAGCAACTATAGATCTGAGACAGAAGTTATTTATCAAAAAAGTCTTTTAACGAATTTGAAATGTTTCTGCTCCTGTAGTTAATATCAGGTTCAAGACAGGTTCAGCTATTTCAGAGAGAGGAAAAGGGGAAGCAATTATTTGCAGACATTTCAAATTTTCATATAACTTCTCAATATTTTCTTAAAATGTAGTGAGACGAAATATAGCCCGGGTTCTCAGCTTTAACTACATAGAGCTTTTTTTCTTTTCGTACTTTAACCCTACTAAAGGAAGCTAGACATCAATGTACATTTGCTGCTAACGTCAAACCATTGAGCTCTATTTAAAAGGAGTTTTATATACGATTATAAAAAGTATTTTTATACAGAATTCGATGCTTCAAAATTGTATTCGGCAAAAGTGCTGCTAGTGAAACGCTTCATAGCACGAATTTCTGGAACGTTGATAACATTTTTTAGTCAGAAAACCAAACAGATCACTTCGTAGTTTACTTCTGTATGAAAACGAATATGGCGTCTAATAGCTGCGGCCAGAGAAGCAATGAGGTTCTATAAATGCTTTGTTATATCACGTGGCTAAAAGCGTTCGTTTTGATTGGTTCATTGCAAACTATGATAGCTATGATAGGTAAATTACAGTCATTCAACAGGTACTGAGCTAGCAATTATGAATTGCATATGTGGCTACTTCGTAATACGTTGCCTGAAGCTGGCTGTTGTATAGTCTCGTATTTCATAACCATAAGAAAGATGCCACAGGACTTCCCAGTCATTTCAATAGTCTTAGCTTGGGGACTTCAGATTACCTCAAATGAGTACAGATACATTTCAAGTTAACTAATTCGTTACTATATCAAAGTCAAAAGACAACTATCAAACTCCTCTAAATTAATCCTACCAACTCACACACACCCAATCATTCTCATGTTCTTCACAAGCGATTTTAAGGTAATCGGTAAAAGATTGCGGTGTTTCCACCGGAGTCAAGACGCTATCGCTAATGCTCCCCAGATTCTTGATGCATACAAAGAGAAGCCCTTGTACCAAAAGGACACGACAGTACTTTCATACGCAGCGACCACAATACTTTTGGCCGATATTTATTCAAGACGGGTGGTAGATGTCACCCGGCAGCAGTTTCATAAAATGTAAAGGTATGACCGTATCTTTGGCGAACTATTCTAGCCTCAGAATCAACTATATAAGTCATTATGCTACAGTTTGTTAACAGCAGAAATGTCCTTGCAAAGAGTTTAAACTTAGACTTGGAAGTAAAAAGTCCGTAGTCTATTTTAGCTTGAGAGGTCATCTTAATGAAATATCGGTTTCTCTTTGAACTCAAACTACCCTGATAACAGATACCTCGACGCTCTTCTATCACCAGTTTTAGAAAGCTCCTGAGTCACCCATTCGTTTAAGATCGCACCATTAGTTACGATGTGTGTGGGAAATGGAATTTCTAAACGATTTAGATATTCAGCAAATGACATATCTAGTAATGTCATTTGGGTTGACATAAATGAAAACTCCCCGGCTATTGCGCTATGATTAGTAAAATATACTTGTTGTTAGGGTGTAATTCTTAACGTTCTTGTTATAGTTTACAATCTGCCAACCATTTCTTCTGACCAATGATCGAGTAAGGAACTGTTGGACACTTACTTTTCGAGGTCGGGATTTAGAAGGGAAACTTTAAAACAAGTGTGCAGAACTGTATTCTCCGGAGGGAACTAACTGTATAGGGCCAGTAAAGAAATTCAATAGTTACAGGATATTCCACAA
This sequence comes from Carybdea cf. marsupialis auct. non (Linnaeus, 1758), assembly GCA_010016065.2. Lineage (NCBI taxonomy): Eukaryota > Metazoa > Cnidaria > Cubozoa > Carybdeida > Carybdeidae > Carybdea > Carybdea cf. marsupialis auct. non (Linnaeus, 1758). The sequence continues at coordinate 5,154 of JAAAKL020003107.1, forward strand.
TACTTGAGAAAAATTATAGGCTTCGTTTTCAATAGAATACACTGATCGAGACTGACCAAAGATTCTGTCTTTTAGAAATGTCCTCCCTATACCCCCGACATGTGGTATAATTTGGTTTCATGGGTTTTGTAACCAACTATCACATATTAAAACCGTTTTCCTTGCTATGACCTCGAGAACTTTAACAACGGAAGTATCAGAAATTAAATCTTAACACAATGGTTTGAATTCTTGTTAATGTCGTTTTACAACTTAACGGAAAACGGTTGATGTATTCCACGCCTTTAGCACTTTATCATCTTACCAATGAATAGAAGCTGGCAACAACTAACTATTTCTTTGAATACATGATATGTTACTGTGTGAGTAGCAGTCAGTATTAAACGGCTTCCGCATACCTGTGTAAGGTGACAGCAGTCTAGAGTTCCGTTGCGCCCCATCTCCAGTTCATTGTAACTGGAATTAGAAAAAATTAGCAATACCACTAATCTCTTAACTTGGCTATTCAATAGCCCTTGTAGGAAATGTTGTCGAGAGTTTAAGGTTTTACCTTTTCATATTATAGTTTGCCACTACCAGGCTAAGATCATTTGAAGTCCTCTTGAAACTAACAGGGATATGATCGGTGTATGGGATTCACATAAAATTGATATCAACACAGCGTCGGCCGTGTTACATTTTCTTGCGGCTCCTGCTTCTATAAAAAATTAGGTTATTTTGTTTTCGTCTCTCAACAACATGTCTGACTCTAAACATTTGAGTATTATAGGTGTTATTACGACTGAACTGAAATGGGAAGGAAATAACAGAGACCGAAATTGACCGAGACTAAGATATTTTGATCACCCTCGACCTGAATGAAATTAATTAGATAGAAATAATCGAGATCTAAACGACTTTTGACCGAAAAGAATAGGGACCTAAGACCAAACAAATTAAGCCCCAATTATTGAAATCCAAATTAACGGCTCCCATTTTCAATGGCAGAGAACAGCAAAGATCCATTGTTTGACCTTTTTCTTCATTTTTTGTGTGACAAAGAAGGTAATGAAACACGACCTCGAAAGTGGAGTCTTGGGTGACTCTATGTAATATTTTGCCATGCAGATGTAATATCAATCTTGCATCACTGAAGACAACACCCCACGGATACGTAAGTTATAGTCCCAATCATGAAATTTTCTCCAAATTTTTTTCAAACCTTATTATTTCAGATATTCCCCTCTTGCTAATACTCTGTTTTGTGTAGCTCAATTGAGTATAAATCGGCTTGAATCCTATGTATGTTATAGAAACCAGAAATATCAAAGTTGAAGTGTGGCTTTGTTTCGGACATTGGTTTCAGGAATGCAATTTTCATGCTAAGAATTGATGGATTATTTAAATAAAACAGGACATGTATATGTGTTTCATTGATTATAACATGGCGTTCGACAACGTCAAACATGAGGAGATGCTGAACATCTTGGTAAAATTAACCTCGATGGCAAGGACCTGAGAATCATCAGAAACCTGTAAGGCAATCAAATATTAGCAATCAGAATATGCGATGATGTTGGAAAGTTTGTTGAAATCAGAAAAGGAGTACGACAAGGATGTTTTCTTTCCCTAAATCTTTTCAATTTATACAGCGAATGGATCCTGAGAGAAATAGAGGAGCTACCACGAGTGATGATAGGCGGCATAAACGTTAGCACCTTACGGTATGCAGATAATACCGTCCTTATTGTATCATCAGAGTTTAACCTTAAACAAATAATAAACAAAGTTGGTAATGAAAGTGAGAAGAAAGTACTGCGCATCAACTGCAAAAGAAACGAATGTCTCATTGTTACAAAATAAAAAACTGTTTTTGTCTGCAACATCAAAATCCATGGTAACACTCTGAAGCAAGTGAATATATGTAACTATCTGGGAAGCTGGATTACAACAGATGGGAGATGCGACAGTGAAATCAAGAGGAGAGTATCTATTGCAAGAGGTGTTTGGTCCAATATGAGAAACCTTCTTTGTAGTCTAAAATTACCTTAACCACACGACTCAGACTTCTAGACTGTTCTGTTCTATCTACTCTGAAGTATGGATGTGAGAGTTTGACAATATCAAAAGAAATGAAGGATCGCTTGGAAGCAACAGAAACGTGGTTCCTCGTACATATGATACAAATCCCATAGACAAGTCACACCTCAAACACAGTCGTTATGGAGCGGGCACGCAGACAACGAATTTTATGATGTGCAGTTAGGAAATAGCAGCTGGAATTTTTAGGGCACTGCATAAAGAAAGGTGATTTGTAATGCCTGTTTCTCACCGGGAAGTAAGCAGGAAAGAGGGATCGAGGGCGTAAAAGAACGACGTTTTTGCAGAGCATTGCATCATGGGTTGGGACGGAAAAGATCGAGCTGCTTAGGTTTGCAAGGGGTAAGTATTTCTGGCAGTTCATGGTCGCCAATGTCACAAGACATGGCACTTGAGGAGAAAGACGTTATAAAAATTGGAAGAAGGGTTATAAGTGATAAATCTGAACCACACTATAGGATATGAAGTAAATGACCAACCAGATTTCGATCCCGGAGGTTTATATTCTTGCAACTGGGTCTAAGGATCCACAAAGTGATGGATATATTAAGTTTACAAAAATATTCTCGATTCCACAGGTCAATTACGATCATTAGTTACCTTCTTTTTTTCTTACCATCGGTGGTTTTACAACCATCATCCTGATCTACTCGCGGAATAAGTTCAGATGCAAACTTTAAAATATGAAACGGAAAATTACCGAGATATTTAAACAGTGAATAGGGATTGTGAAATATGAAAGTTACGCGCCTGACTGAGAAATTTGTAGCTGCCCTTTCACACTTAGGTCCCTGTGTCAACAACGCAGAAGGTCCCTCATACGAACAGGAGTACAACCTCTGTGCATGAAGAAAAGTGTCACCTTAGATTAGTTTCACCTGCATATTAAGAGACTTGGGAAAAAACATCACCCGGGACCCACATTTGATATTTTATTACACAGGCCGCAATGGCTCAGGTAGCGCGGGCCTTAAGTTTAGATTGCACTGTTGTTAAATGCTTACCTGTTTTCAGTCTGCAATGTTCTTAATCCGGAGACATAAGGGGAAAGGGTTGAGTTCATATCCTTATTTACTGTGAAAGGTTTAACATTTGCAACTGTTAAGCTTTCATATGTAATTCAAACTAGAAAACGTTGTACAGATCAAGCTATCAGATACCAACGTTCCATCTATGATGTATATGTTCTCATCTTTATATTCTCGATATCTCAAAGGGAGGAAGCCGAAATTTGTTGCGGGTTTTTTGTAAAATTTTGGACAAAATCCAAGCTCGTGTTCTCATGAAATTGCTGCTGTGAAAAAAGGAGAGTAGTGTTCTGAGGTATATAGGCTCAGATTCGACACAGTGTCAGACGAAATAAGAAATATGACTGAGACTCAACACTGTGAACTATGTTTCCAGCGATCACCAAAGCTCAGTGGAAGGGTCAGAACGTCGCAATCGTGTGGGTTCTGGGTCCGATTCCTGGTGTTAACATTTTTCACGTTTCTTTAGTATCTCTTCAAACTTGACATTTGAACATTCTCACATTTTGTAAGCTATTTTTAATACGATTGGCCTGCTTTCGAATTGAAATACATTCACTACCTTAGGCAAAGTGGCAGCTCACTAACAGAGCATCACATTCAAGACAGATGATCGATCATGTAATATCATAGATAATGGACTTAAAAGTGATCAGTCGACACCTTTAAGCTCCATTTAGTCAGTGTAAATGACTGTCACTGCTATTTGACACCTTGGTCTTCGATCAATCGATGAGTAGGTGAAAACGACAGCTGTACATTGTCTCCTCAGCTATACCATAACGAAGATCAGTATGGAAATTGTGGGCGTTGATTGAGGTGCGTAGTTCATATTATTGACAAGACTGTAAGTGTCCAGCTTGGTACCATAGCTGTTATTTGTTGCTTTTTGTATGCAGTGTACAGCAGGTGAGACGTTCTTCACACATCTACAAGTTGTTTGTTGAAATATCGATCAAAAGATACCAGCAGATGTTTATAGTGTGCGCTGAATCATAACGACGTGTAAGAAAAACGGCACAATGAATCACCTAAACCGACAGAATCCTACATTTAGCAACCTCCATACATGAAACAGTTCACTCATGTTATCAAATAAGGCCAGAAATTGAATATTCTTGGCCTTTTTCTAAGGGTTGACCAAAATCATGCTGTATGCCTATCGATTTGTTACATGCCTCATGTTCCCCTGTGTCTACTGACGGAGGTTCACAGTGATTCCCAATCCCCTTGAATATGATTCAAAGTTATGCAACATGTAGACTTATTATTAGGTTTAGAGAGGTTTAGAAATGAAAGTTGAAAATGTTGCCTTGTCCATGGTCGTCAGCCCTACGATGCAATGGCCGCCATATTAGAGATGCTGGCCCTACGAATCAACTGTTATTAACTATCAAATAACTCATGCGTAGCTGACCCACTTTACTGTGCCGGAAGGTATTATTTTACTGTGGCTATGACAAAGCGTAGTTTACATAAAGCGGAGGGAAAGTGTGACATCACGATTTTGAAAATGTTTAAATTTTGGAAGATATTCCCAATTTTCATGTTGCCCTATTAGTAACAACGTAAATCGCCAAAATTGAGAGTGTTACTCTTTCCCAACACCGAGATATCAGCTTTCAAACTTTTAAGTCTCTCTATCAATATCTTATTATTTGATGCTGGTTCCTAATGTAAGGAACCAAGGAATATCAACAGAATTTTGACCAGAAATTTTTAAAACTCAAACGCCTCTAGTTTAAACATTCTATACACTACAAGTCTGCCAGTTTGGGAAACAGCCTATTCTAGGATTGCCTTTAGATATCTGGAGTCAAATCTTACTATTTCCAAAACTTTTGATTAGTGGCGTCATCACTTTCCCTCCGCATAGCTGATCACGGAAAATCATACGATTGCTTGTCTGTCTGACCCGAAGCCACGAACTTAAATTTTAGCTGAATACCGACAAATTCATGTGTCTCATTCAGAGATTACAAAGATTGATAAAAAGCCGAACAAATCTACAATTTGAATATAGAATGATATAGGTAATGATAATGCAGTAATGTCTGGTTTTAAGCTGTAGAGAGAAGGAATGGTGCCCTCCTCTTTACTACTGTAACAGACATATAACACCTGTCCTGATCATCATTCATGCTTAATTAATATAATGTAGCCCTGAACGCATTTAAAAATACGAATTTGCTATATTACCCCTGTAATACAATAGACTCCCCTAATTTTTGAAAGCTATTAAGGCAAGCAGGGGTGGAGGGGAGGGAGTGACTTTTGAAAATAAAAATTAATTAAGCATCAAGGGAAGCTTACTTCAGAGAATCTTTGTGTCTAGAAAGAAAGCTTTCGGCATCTCCTAGAACGCGTGAAATTTATCTGCTTAACCCAAAAGTATTAGAGAATGACCTAAGCATGCTCTATACTACTCAATATCTAATAGCTGCACAACCGAAACCAGTGCGATACCATCAGGAAACACCTCGCAGTTTTGCCTCCCTTTCCATGGCCGCTTGCTTCAGCTTTACTGAAATTAGTTAATTCCCCTATTCTCTCTCAACTGTTTAGCAAGTGTCTTGCCGATTCATGTACCCCCCCCCCCCCTGTTGGAAAGTAGCCTCTGTTATACAACTTTCAAGAACTCGGGTAATCGCTCTGATCCTTGTACCTATCGTCCAATTAACCTTTTACCTACTATTAGCAAAGACCGAGACAGTCAGCAATCTCTCAATGATCAAACATCTTGAATCTCTTGGATTTCTCTCTGACCACCAGTACGGCTTTCGTCCTTCGCGGTCTACTGCTGACCTCCTGGCGGTTATCACCGAGCGTATACACCGTGTTCTTGATGTTTCTGGTGAATCAAGGGCTATTGCTCTTGACATTTCAAAAGCCTTCGATAAGGTTTGGCACTCTGGTCTTATTGTTAAGCTTGAGGCATACAGCTTTACAGGCAAAATACTGTCCATATTACAGTCCTTTATGTGTGATCGAAGTATCAAGGTTGTACTTGATGGCTGTTCCTCCACCATTTACTCAGCTAACGCTGGTGTTCCCCAGGGTTCTGTGTTTGGTTCAACTCTATTTCTACTTTATATAAATAATCTGTCTGATCGGATTCTTGCAGAATTAGGTATATTTTGCTGATGACACCACTATTTACTCATACGTGGGCGAGCCACTTCCGTTAGATAATGTTAGGATTGCAACCTTCTGGAGAACGATCTCCGCGTGGTTGCTGATTAGGGAAGGAAATGGCTGGTTACTTTCTATGCTCAGAAAATAAAGCTTCTCTCTATCAACCGCCATACGAAACCCATTCTTCCACCAGTCACCATGAATGATGTTTAGCTCCCTGAGAACTCTGGTGTCAGCCTTTTTGGCCTTTCCGTCTCCCGGGATCTCTCTTAGAGATCCTATATTGAAACTATTGCCAAGTCAGCTTCCATGAAAGTTGGCTCTTTCTATCGGGAAGAGAAATACCTCTCTCCGGAGAGTATTCTCTATCTTTACAAATCTTCAATACGACCATGTATGGAGTACTCTTGCCATATCTGGTCTGGTCATGCACGTTCCTCCTACCTGAATCTTTTGTATCGTATCCTACGTCGACTCTCAAACCTGATTAGTCCTGAGAGCTCTCTGGAACCCTTGAAGCTCTTGCACACCGTAGGGCTTTATCATATCTTTCCCTTTTCGACAGATATTTCCATGGACGGTGTAGCAAGGAGTTCTCTTCCTTGCTTCTACCTTTAAAGTCTGTGCAACGTACTACTCGTTCCTTCATGAAGCTTCATCCATTCGCTGTCGAGGTACCCAAGTGCAGGATTTCCACCTGGATGCAATGAGTTTCTTTCCTGGCAATGCCACTCGGGCAAAAAGGTACGTGTAGTGCAAAGTAAAAGCAAATAAAAAAAATTCGAAATAATCTTATATTTTAGACGTCTACAAATTTACACTCATATCCATTTTTCACTCCTTAAATTTACTGTCCAACCTTCCAGGGGTTTTATATGCCCAAGAAAGTGACATTGAACTGTAATTTCTTGATTTTTTAATTACCTTGCTAACTTTGTGATAATTTAGTGAAAAATGTTGTGTCTTTGCTATGTACTTGCTCGATTTAAGGTGAGAAGTCAGGACCGCATCTCTAAAGGTCCGGCTTGTAAAACATCAGCAAAAAAGCAAAATTCTATCTATTCTGTCACTTCTAGAGGAAACTTTCTTTTAATCCCAATAAATTCCACTATAAAGAGGTTTCACCATATTTCAGTAATAAAGCTGCGATTGCAACAGGCGCCTCGGCGTGCTCAAAAAGTGAGGGAGCCAAAGCTAAACTACTAAAGATAAACCTCGGTAGCGAAAACCACCTGTTCCATTTATCATTAACGTATCAGCATGTATCTGTCAGAGCGTATGAATAGTGAGTCAGCGCATTTTAGTATTACAACAGATTATACATTCGGATCTTTTTGCCAAAAAGTGGGGAGGCCATGCCCCCTGACCCCCGTTGCTGCGGCCCTTGTGTAAGAATGAAATGCTATCAGTATGCTTTGTGTTCGTATCTTTGCTAGAAACCGACGAGTGTCTGGCTTGAAAAGCTTATAACAATAAACATCCTCAGTTATGAGGGAAAAGGGTTTCAGAATCTTTGTCTTACTTCTATTGGCCGGAAAAAGCAAGTCCAAAACAAAAGAAATTTCCAACCAGTGTATCTATTGGCTTCCTAATACAATGAACAATAGTAGAAATGTCAGGTCCTTTTTTAAGGAAACATCTACTTTTCTGCTGATCTCTACCTAATTTTTCCAACAAAGCATTGTTACTTCATACTTAATCCTAGCGTTAGGACTCCAGCAAAAATTAACAGAGCTTTCATGAGTATTCAAGCGTTTCTACTTTGCACCAGATTGGTTACATAGAAAATATTTAGAAAATCTCCATCCCAGGTTATATATACCTGCGGTCAAATTTCAATCACGCAGACTCTTTCGTTAGCGTCAACATGACGTTTTCTCTGCATTACTTGAAATTAATAGCAAGCAGAACGCATCAATACTCCTACATATGTTGAATTATTGATCTTCATGAATTCAATTTCTGCGCTGTTGATGTTCCATTATACTGTGTCAACAAATGTCTGTGTCCAAACACGATGCGTGTTCTATCGAATTTCATATGATTTCGTCAAACGTTTACTGCCACGCCTACCGCTATTCTCGGATCTGTTCATAGGCCACGTGACGTAACATTTCGGCTTTCAAGATCAGGAATGTAAAAAATAGAGACCTGTACCTAATTGAAAAGTCATTAAACTTTAGGTCTGTAGTGCTTAACCGTGGGGCATTAAGCCCAACAGGTTCAACATTCAAGCATCCTGAATGCATGAAATCCTTCTCGTCTGCGATATCATATTATAACAGTTGTCTCTTTGCAGCCAAAAATGAATTAAGAGGCAAATAATTTAATACATATTGGTAAACCATATGCCATTTGAGCGCACGTCAGGATAAAATATATGTTATACATATCGCTGTGCTTTTACCCTCATTTTATATAGAAATTCGTTGCAATGTCGATCGGTTGTCGAAAGTGAAGGAAATTACACCATATCGTTGAAAGGTATGATGACACATTTTATCGGTCGTCATAATTTTATGAAAAGCTCGACAAACTTTTGATAAATTTCGCCAACTCGTGAAGAGTTCAGGAATATATAAATCTGTCACATGTATAGTTTGGTCATAATCAACAATATACTCCGATAATTTTCAAATCGACATGATTAAACACAACCGACCTCTTTACAGCAATGCAAATGGCCAACAACCAAGTTACATGACTGACTCACAAGTAAAAAGCGTGGTATTAACGTCATAATCTCATATTCCTTACATAGCCTCGTATTCCTTACATAGCCTCGTATTCCATACATAGCCTCGTATTCCTTACATAGCCTCGTAATGGTTGGCGCATAATCAATCTGAATTCTAGCAACTTTTGCTTTTGCTGAAAACGATATCTTGAACGAACTTTGTTTCAATGTTTGAGACCTTACTGTCAAAATGCTGTTGTATGAACCCAGTTTTTTAATTTTCAGGTGACCAAAGTTGCCAGTGCTTTTTTAAGACCTGATATAAATAGTTTTTGCTGGTAGTTGGAATGAATCTGAAACGCGTTATTTTGTGTACTGAGGTTTTATGGTTGAGCTACCACTGGAACTTATAAAACATCTTTATTTGTGAGTTGTCAATTTTTATGATATCATCACTTTAACGTAAACATTGAATTTGAAGCCAGATCTTCTTCATGTTAATGTCATGCTGTGTTAACAAAACTACATCATTACCACTGACGACTAGAATTCCATCTTTACAATTCTAGATGTAAACATTCCGTAGTTAAAGTTTTGAAAAGATACCAAAGAAGTTATGTGACCAATGGTATTCGAACCGGTGATCCATTCATTCCTTTATTTTATACAAAATGTCTTGTCATCGACAATGTCTGCAAATTGTTTCAATTACAGCGTACTTGTTTAAATAGTCTCTACCTATTGGAGGAAACAGTTTGCTAAGAGCGCTTCTACTTATAAAGAAGTTTTAGTTAGTGTTTCCATACAGTATGAAATGTATATCAGTGTCCCGTTAGATACGTTCCTTGGGTTTTATTTCAAAGGTACAGGATTTGATTCCCTGAAGAACTCTCCCTCTTCCTCTCCCTCTTCCTCTTCATGTTCATGTTCATGTTCATGTTCATGTTCATGTTCATGTTCATGTTCATGTTCATCTTCCTCTTCCTCTTCCTCTTCCTCTTCATCTTCACTTTCATCTTCATCTTCATCTTCACTTTCATCTTCATCTTCATCTTCACTTTCATCTTCATCTTCATCTTCACTTTCATCTTCACTTTCATCTTCATCTTCATCTTCATCTTCATCTTCATCTTCATCTTCATCTTCCTCTTCCGCTTCCTTTTCCTTTTCCTCTTCATCTTCATCTTCATCTTCATCTTCATCTTCATCTTCATCTTCATCTTCATCTTCATCTTCATCATTGTCATTAACTCATTAGAAAATGAAAAAAGGCTTTCCTATTTATGGAATAACTGTATTTGAAATATTGATGTTGAGGTTGTGATGTCGTGTTAATTTGTTAATACAGCAAATTTGTTGTTCATGTTTTGTCTTGCAGTACTTTATGACTTTGGCAATTCTGTCTGTGATACCACAACATATTTTTTTCTGAAGACCTAGACACTAAATTACAGGCACTAAACTTATAAAATAACTCGAGCATGACTCCAGGAAACCAAATATAGGAAGAAATCTATTGAGCTTGCTCAACCAATGTTTGCGTCCTTCCTGTTTTCCTGTACAAGGACAACTAAAAATAAATAGGGTGGTTACATGTCTTTAATTACAAGTAACCAGAAGTGACTTAAAAGTTATTTCTGTTGCCAAGTCGGTCTTTAAAGGATTTGAAAATGTAAACAGTTGACATGAATAAAATGGAACAGAATACAACATGATTAACATTTGATAAAGAGGTTTAAATTGTTGTCTACTAGTCTTACTACTTATAAAAACAACTCATCAACGTATTTTTATGAAGTTTGATCCACTTGATGCTTTGAATTGAACAGAGATTACGAAGTGATTGTTTTTCTTGCCTACTAAACTTTTAACTCTTTCAGAAGATAAATTTTACATTGATATTTACTCAACTGTTTGTTAGTTTAAGTAGATTATTGTTTGGTCCTGAACGACTACATCGAATTATGAAGATAACTGAAGGGCCGTAGCAAGGTCAAATGGCAGTGAGTGATGGCACACCAGCTATAAGCCTCTAAATGGCAGCGTCGATGGCAATGTGAAGAATGCTTAATTTACAAGCAGAGTACACACGTGGGGTCTCTGTTGATTTCGTAAACAACAATGTAGTATTTAGCAAGAAATGAAGCACTCAACACAAGGATCAAGCGAGGTTTCCTGTTATTGTAGTGAATCTGCAAACGAGAACTCTTAGTTGTATTTTACTCCTCTGTATTTAAGACTCTCTTTAAAATTGATGCAGTTTAAATAGGCCCGCCATTTAAATGACAGGAGGGATGGGGGTGGAGGCCAGGGTCAACGGATGGCATCGTTCTAAACCAGTTCAATAACATTGAATCTAACTGTATGTCAATTGTTTACAGCACAGTCAATAGCCTTTATAAATCGTGTTTGAAGCATTTTGAACTGCTTTGCTGTGGCTTACAGTAGTAAGCAACACTTCATCATCATGTTGTAGGCAGGGGAATCGCAACGAAGTGTATATCAGCTTTAACCGCAGCTCCAATCGAAAGCCACGTCCGAACTTTACACATAAGCAAATCAGACTCAATAGTACGCTTAAAGTAATCAAATAAGGAACGAAAGTCATATCTCTAAAACTCATAAACGTTAAATTAAAAACCAGTTGCCCGAAACAATCGGTCACGTTGCCTCAAAAATGTAGACGTATTTGACGGGAGACCATCTAGTACAAAGAAACTCCGGCAATACAATCGCCAATACTCGCGCCAAAAATGGGTATTGAAGGTCCAAAATGCCAGTATTCAAATATTTCGCTAAGGACAAATCTGACTTGAAACTGCAATATTAAAACTTGCTCAACATTTCAGGTGGGTCATAACAAGAGCAAATTGACAGGAGGGCAAGAAAAATCTCCAGGATGGGGGAGGTGGAGGGAATCGTTGTTTAAAAATTGCAATGGTAAAATCTTTGCGGCAAGTCATACATATAATTCCGTGCCGTAACTTCAATTCTTCACGCCTGAAACGCTACTATACAATAGAAATCATTTTTTAAAAGCCTTAGGACATTAAGACACGTAATTCCTTAACAAAACTTTGATCCAACAATTTTGCATGCTGGGAGAGGCAATATCTTTCGGAGGCCAAAGCCCCCGTGACAATTTTTGGTTACTTGACTGCTTTTAGGCCTTAAATTCTGGCAAAAATTTCTGCCTCGCTATACTGAAGTGACTCAAAGTATTAATATAGGGCAAGAAATCTCAAAGGATTGATTCCATATTATTCTGGAGGGTATCATCTTCATCATTAAGTAAATTTTCTATATCGATTTTTTTATTCCTAGGAGAATTCCCCTACTTCTTATCTTTGCCTTTTAAAATTTTACATATTTCTTTTAAAGTATACATTCTTCCTGAGTGAGCTGTTAGTCCGTCTTCTGACTTGCAATAAGGGCCGCAGAGTGTAAACGAATTCTTAGTCTCGATTGGTCAGGTGTGACCAAAGACTTTTAAATCGCGATCCCCTCTACAAATGTCCTGATGTGGCGGCCATATTTGATTTACATGCTTTCCACAGATTGAGACACAAGAATTCTAAGGAGCCTCGGATCTAGCATTCATAAATCGATGGGTGTGACTCGCTTCATCTTGTCTGTTGTTTCAGTAAGATGTATCTTTGCAGCTTCTCTTTTGAGTTGGTGGACAAACTCTCTCTACTTCTTCGTACTTAATACATCTTCCTCACTGTTCCTTATTTACCTTTTGATGATGACTTTGTAGGGAAGTTTCTGTTCACCACTTTTCTGTGAAGTTGTCAATGTTGCACACTCAAATGTTACTCGAGAAATTACTCATCTATAGTTGATACGCCGACTTTTAAAATTAAGATAGCGCGACACGATTTGATATTATCTACAAACACGCGGAAACTCAAAATGGAAAAACGAAATAACTCTTCATCTTTCTCAACTCAGTCACATCTGCTGTCATAAATCGGAATAATCTAAACATAGATTCAGTTGACGTAATACGTCGTACCTTTTCTCAGGCAGTTAGACAAAATTTTCCTCCTGTTACATCCTGTTACTGAGTTGCAGGGAGAGTGTGAGTTTTCTAAGCCGATGCTGCGTCTTGCGTTCGCAGGAGCCTTCTCAAGTCAGGGTCACCAACTGTAATAACTTAGTGTATACATTGTGTTATGAAATCTTGTAGATGAGAAATCGTGGGACCACGGGGAATCGAACCCACGGTCTCCGTAGTTGCGCAGCGTACGATGCTTCGCCACTAAACTACTGTCCCTTACCAACGACAGAGAAAAATTTGTGAAGTGTAATGTTTAGAGTGCGTCTCCACTACTGTTTCCATTTTTTAAACTGTAAGATGTACCAAAGGATTTTAGGGGGACAGTGCATCAAAGTAGAAATGGATCAAACGTAATCAATTTGACATTTCTGGGCCAAAAAGTGTGTGGATAAAGCAGCTGCTGTCCCCCGTCCAGAAAAGTGAGAGGACCAGTCCCCACAGAATCTGCGCCCATGCGACAGCGTATAAACATCAGAGATTCTAAAGTTGAATAGTAGTTTTGCTTCCTACGTGTACAACCAAACGTAGTTTCCAATTGCACAACGCCACTACCCTCAATTCCAAACAATTTTGTATATTGCCTGAACTTCTATAATTCAAATTTTCTATCACTCTAATAAATGTATGTGATCCCCTGCGTGATTGAGGTATGGAGGTTCTTCTGTACCTTCCTTGCGTAAGGGCTTCTTATCCGTCTCCCTTTTTAATGGGGCTAAAAATGCGGTGCTCATTTGAGTGAAGAATGAATATATAAGGGTTCGTAGCTAGAAGTGATGTGAATGGAAAAAACTGACTCCATGAAAAGATAAATGGGACCTATTTGTATCAGGATATTTATAGTAATCAGGAAGAAGACGAGGTTTGTAAATGTTTGGTATGAGGCCAAAAAGAAGGGTGCTCATAGGGACTTAAGTGCTATTAGCCTCTGCTGCCTTTGATTTAGTCCCTAAATCCTTCATCAAGAAGTGTTTCATTGTTAAAGTTCAGGGAATACAATCGAACCCATTCACACAGAGAATAACTTTGCCATTTATTCCTGATTGAAATTTGATTGTCTGATTATGCGTGAAGGTGAGGGTAGTTTAAGCACTCTAATATATATTTATATTTATGTTGGCATACTCAGTTTCGAGCGTAGCCTATTGCCCAGCCAGAGTGAGCAATGTCCTGGGAAGAGAGCACATTTATAGGGGTGGTCTCTCGTTGCCTTCCCCAACCGATAGCTTTATATCGGGCTAGGCGGGATTCGAACCAACAACCTCTGGCATGTGAGTCCGATTCCTAAACCGCTAGGCCACGGCGGCACTCTAATGCTTCAGCCATAATCTAGGACTTCGTGCAGTTACTGTTGTCTATGCAGATCAAGATCAAGATGTTCAACACTCAGTTCACTACAAGAAGTCTCAAGTCTGAATCTTTTTGGAAATCTTGAATTGGACTTATGGGATGTGTGTGGGGAAAAACGGTTCTTAATGTAGAGCAAAAAGTGCTGATTTTCATACCTTCCCGCAACCCATCCCAAGTTAAAGAAAGATTTTCTATCTTTTTATTATAATATATCCTTAATTTAAATATACTCTCCTCTTTGATGATAATAATAGATTAAGGACGTCATAATGTATGAACCTTGCTCTACATTTAGTCCCCTCCTCCCCAAAAATGCTTGCTGACATTGGGCCTGTCACATATTGAGGAAAAAATCACTGTAGTGAAATCTCATTCTCTCTGACCAGTTATCACGTTAAAAAACACCAAGACAGGTAAATTTTGTACGTTTCTTCTTGTAAGTGGTTTATAACTGAGCCCATATCATCAACGAGAAGCTGAGGATGGACCAAGTCCAGATATATTCACATTAAATTTACAAACGGAGAGTGTGTTATCTACACACTAGATCTCACGGAAAGAAAGAAGCTGAACATGATAAAGCTATTTCAAAGGCTAAAACCCTAATAAAAAAAAGTTAATCAACAGACAAGTAAATGGGCCCGCTATAATTAGAGGAATATTTTGATTAGAGAAACAGTATATAGAAGTACTGCCGTATCGCAAGAAGATTTCAGACTAAAACTAAAGAACTCTGAAAAATGGCACATATGTGGGCTTTGAAACAGGCTCAGAGAGGAGAACTATTAAGCGGGAGTGGGGGCATTGTTTGATGGCCAAAAGTACGTCAGTTTGTTAGACGGATAGTATAATATATGCTTAACTTGTATCTCCGCGGATATTTGACGGTAGATGTCACTACCCAGAGAGACCAAGGCAAAAACACAATACAAGGAGTGGCAATGGCAACAAAAATAACAAAAATAAACAAATAAATCAAGAATAATAATAACAAAGAATTTTTAACGTCAAGTCCTTAAGCAACTTACATCTATTTATTTTGACTAGTCGACAAGCTTCCTAGTCAAGAGAATATGAAAGATGTACACGCAGACGTTTTAATACTATATGGCTCTTGGCGGTCTCATGAACGGGATATTGATTAATAATTCATGGCAAAAATAAAAAAATAATCAGGTTAAAATTTTGTTCTGTAATTCGTACAAGGAGAGACTGCTCAGAGAGCATGCGCCTGCAAGTAAGTCTGGTATTAGTAGTTACTCAGAAACCGAAATCTGAAAATCCTCGAAACAAACAAATAGTACTCCTACTAAAGAATTTTAATAATCTGGAACCCATATTAAAGTTGTTGAATGCAGTCTACGTTTTCTGGGTCAGGATAATTAACACGATTGTAAACTCTTTCCCCATAACCGTTGCATGAAAATCGTCGTATGAGAGGCATCCAAAAGTCATCCCTGTCAGTTCTGAAAGTCCCCATTTCAAGTAATATCGTGGCGCTCCCCCCGTCCCCCACGACAGAGTAACTCTCCTGTCAGATGTTAATGTCCGTATTAAACAGAAGAGGAATTGGTAGGCGACTTTGTGGCATCGCCACTCCGAAGTCAGAATATTGCACCTGGACAATTTTACTTGGAAAGCCAGAGTTTAAATAGAGGGCATTTGGGAACGGAGCACCCCACTTTATCAGTGATGCAGATTACTTTTTCCTACTTTTCTATTGAAGCAAGACCGATCTAGAGGTTCAGAATGAAAAATAGAAATCTTACACATCTGCCTACTAGTATTTTTCCAGTTTAACCGTTGTGGATAAAAGTAATAAAAGAGAGCAACGCAGAACTCTTCTTAACTCAGTCAAAGAACAAGTTAATTATCTTAAGAGTGAATTGACATAATGATACATTATTTTACGAATATCCATTTATAGCCATTTTTCTTTATCTTAATTTTCCTGTGTGCATAAAGTATTTAAAATTCAAGGGCAAATGGATACTAGAGAAAGTTGAATGATTGGATGATGACCGCGAGCGTATGTTTCGTCAACAGAAAGGTGAAATATGACATCATCAGTTTGCCATAGTTTGATTGGTCGAGTAACAAGCCGTGATAACATGGTTCCAAGGTTCAAATCTAGGTGATGACGTAGTTTCACCTCCCTTTAGATCTCTTCAGACACCTTTCTTTAGATCTCTTCAGACACTTTTCTTTAGATCTCTTCAGACACTTTTCTTTAGATCTCTTCAGACACCTTTCTTTAGATCTCTTCAGACACCTGTCTTTAGATCTCTTCAGATCCGTTTAACTTGTCAAATTTACATAGTATATTTCTGTTGCAATTTTCAGACGTTTCCTGATACACTTTTGATACGTGTACACGGTACCTTATAGCTCTTCATACAAGTTAGATATGCACGTACGTCATTCCCCACCAATTAAAAGTCTGTAGACGTTCCTCTTGTTCTATCTCCTTCTACAAAGGGTCAGACAGGATTACAAAGATCGTTCAATTTCACAACACCTAACTGTAAAAACCATTCTTCTAATTAGAGCAGAAAGTGTACAGGATAGTCTTGGTTGAGAAGTTTCACGGTACACAAACTGTAACGGATACGTTTTTTATATCGCTTAGTCTTGCCAAGCAAAATCGATACCAGATACGTCACAAATGTGTATCAGATAGTCTGAAAACTTGTGACTGAAATGCCTGTCTGTTATGAGAAGATTCCCAGTACAAATGCTGTATGACACCAGGTGGTTGAGGTCTGTAGTACAACAGTCTAATGGTTCTTTTGCAATGTTTACACTGGTGAAAAGTTTTTGATATCAATATATCTGTTACGTTTGCAACGACAATTCTAACTCAAATCTGTAAATAGGCCTACTTCAACTAGATAAAGAAATAAACTGGTAAAAACCTGCTTTGCATTTACTCGAGACCTGGTAAATTTGAACCCTTTGGACCTGTGTATGTACGTACTTGTTTGGAACAGCTTTGGCAACTACACCCGTTTTAATCTGATGGAAATAAAATCTGGTATGGGCATTTACCTTTAAATCCAAAAGAATAAGGATCGAAAAGAAGGCGGTGAAGAGTACCACTAGGATTTAAGCTTAATTTTGAATAGATGGTAAGGAGATAGATAACGGCGTACGAATCCAGGACCCACGTCGTTCAGAGTACCTTGTCTTACTAACTGAGCAATGGCCAGCCCACTAATAACATACTCGTTTCCTCTGATTGTTCTCAATGCTCAACCGATGGCAACTGGCATCCATCTCGACAACATTCTGTAGGTCAGCCTCTCTGCCGCCACAGACATACTTTCTATTCCTGTAGCATCTTTTCTTTTCTTGTCTTATCTAGAATCTATTGTTTTCTTTTCCTATCTAATATATCTTCTTTTCTTTTCTTGTTTTATATCTCTTCCTTTCTTGTCTTATCTAGTATCTTTTCTCTTCTTCTCTAGTCTAGTATATTTTCTTTTCTTTTCTTGTCTAGTATCTTTTCTTGTCCTATCTTATCTAGTATCTATTCTTTTTTTGTCTTATCTTATCTAGTATCTTTCTTTTCTTTTCTTATCTAGTATCTTTTCTTGTCTTTTCTTATCTAATACCTCTTCTTTTCATTTCTTATCTAATATCTCTTCTTTTCTTGTCTTATCTAGTATCTTTTCCCTTCTTTTCTTTTCTTTTCTTATCTAGTATATTTTGTTTTCTTCTCGTGTCTAGTATCTTTTCCTGTCTTATCTTATCTAGAATCTATTATTTTCTTGTCTTATCTTATCTAGTATCCTTTCTTTTCTTTTCTTGTCTAGTATCTTTTCTTGTCTTTTCTTATCTAATATCTTTTCTTTCCTTTTGTTTTCTTATCTAGTATATTTTGTTTTCTTTTCTTGTCTAGTATCCTTTCTTTTCTTTTCTTGTCTAGTATCCTTTCATTTCTTTTCTTGTCTACTATCTTTTCTTGTCTTATCTTATCTAGCATCTTTTCTTGTCTTGTCTTATTTAATATCTTTTCTTGTCTTATCTGATCTAGTATCCTTTCTTTTCTTTCCTTGTCTAGTATCCTTTCGTTTCTTTTCTTGTCTAGTATCCTTTCTTTTCTTTTCTTGTCTAGTATCTTTTCTTGTCTTATCTTATCTGGCATCTTTTCTTGTCTTGTTTTACTTAATATCCTTTCTTGTTTTATCTTATCTAGTTTCCTTTCTTTTCTTTTCTCAACTCCTCTTCTCTCGCTAATAATGTTTACGCGATCTCGCTTCACGATACTTTTTAGTCCCGACACTGATTCATTACTTCTAAGAACTTCATTTTTTATATTGGCGATGCTCGTATAACGATGAGAGAAACCTTTGGTTTACAAAATGGTAATCGAATGCATCTGTACAGCGCCATGGATGCACGTGGAAACGTTTTGGTACAAAAAAATACCCGTTTGAGCGCAATCCCAAAGAAACAACCATAGAAAAGTAAATCAGATTCATTTGGATGTTTCGGTTCTGTTGTCTCCATTAATTTGGTTTAAACGT
>JAAAKL020003108.1:0-24009 GCA_010016065.2 Carybdea cf. marsupialis auct. non (Linnaeus, 1758)
GTAAATCCTTGCCTCGTTTTCGTCTAACCACTTGACCCCTCATTGCAAGCGAGGTTACACAAGCGACATTCCTCATTGTCAGCAGATATCTATTGTCCAGCAATGGTCAACCAATTGCCGAGTCAGGTTAAGGAACAAGTGATTTCATTTCTGCGTCAAGGAGGGGATTCAATGATTTGGGTTCTGTCGTTGTTTTTTGACCCTCTTTTTGTTAGGTACTACAACATTTATGGTAGAGAGGGTGGCGCTACCTCTATTGCTAAGTTAATTAAGCAATCTCAATGATTTCTGCGCCCCCGGGAGCTTATTTCTCCCCCTGGGGAAGCCTCTCTGCTTATCAGGAGGTACGATGAGAGATTGCTAATTCTATTGCGGGCCAAATCTTGACCATGACCTTTGATTCAAATATGCCCCAAATAATATCAATGGCTTCTTACGTGGTAGAGGAAGTTTTTAGTGTATTCACGTTATGAAAGCTGCTCGGACTATCACTGCCGACTCTATTGTATACTTGTGCATATTTGAATAGTGCAGGTTCGAACTATCTTCCACCAGCATATGAATGTCCTTCCAAGATTTGGATGGGGAAAAACGGTCTCCTTCTCTCTATGAAAAGCACGCTTTGACTAGTATTTTGTCGCAAAACAGTGCGTTTTAACAGACGGTAGAAACTAACTACAAATCTTCAAATAAACTACGCTCGCTCCCTTGAAATATGTTTAACCCTTCAGAATCCTTTCATCCCTTCTAGTAGACAGATTAATGAACACGGTCTCCGCAGTACTTCCACCCCTAAGTCAGTGGTTCTAAGATTCTTAATACCTCTAATACTAGGGGATAAGATCATCCAGTTACTCTTCTGCGTCACCACTATGTGCATCTTTAAACCAGATTTTGCGAGGGATCGCCACTTTCAAGGAGAGACAATATATCGTCAGGTTACAGCCTTAAATCGACGGTTGCAGAAAAAAAAAATCATCGACTTCTACTAGGAAAATAGCTACGTGTAAACGTTGTAATGACTATCTCCTTGAGCTTCAGTGACCTAATCGATAATTAACGCTATTTTAAACGAGCGATTTTCGTTCCCTGACGTTTATGATATATCCAATTGCCTTTCGGTCTTAATATTTATGTAAACGAAATGTTAAAAACTACTGGCTGTAACTGTCAAAATTATCTCAAGAAAAACAACACGAGAAGCTTCTTGCCCACTGCGTCTTTTTATAAATGAACTATACTGAAGCAAATACTATTTACTGTAGGAGTAAAACATGGGAGAGTAGAAATATGGAAGACATTTAACAGGAATCGATGGACTACAATTTGGATGGTCGATGATTGATGTAACTCTGTTCGGCTAATAGTCGAAAAGTCTACCCAAAGTAAACATAGGAACGGAAGCAAGTAAGTAGATAAAGAGGTAAATAATTAAGTAAGCAGCTACGTAGATAAAGAGGTAAGTAAAGAAATAAGCAATTAAGTATGTAAAGAGGTAAATAAATAAGCAGGTAAGTAGGTATTTTAGCAACTCCTAATGATATCCCAGGTTACTCTCCGTTTATTGACAATGTATTTGCGTGGAGTGGTTACCGTTGTACGTGGCATTGTGTCGTTTTAGCTTTTGTTGATACATTGTGGTAATCATTATTTGTGACCAGTTCTTTATAACTACTGAATGGGCTGTGTGTTCTTGGTCTTTGAGGTTGTTTCATTTTTGTGAAGTGGCGTTGTTTATAAAATGGTAGAGAGAGTCGACATAGTCTTGTTGTGTTCAATTCAATAAATCGATTGTGGAGCAGATTTAACAATAAGTCTGAGGGATGACTAAGTCTTAGATAATAGAACAGTAATAATGACATTATAAATAAATGATTATAGATAATTACATGATGGACTTATCCGGAAAGAGAATAAAACAAGCCTGAGTAGGTAAGCGTTGATACCTAGAGAAAAATCTATTCTCATCTGATCTGGGTTCCTTTCTATAGAAATAACTCGGTTTCAAAGTGACCATTCAAACATCCAGCTGCTTTGAAATTCCTGTCATCAGCAACATGGCTTGATTTAAAATACTAACTATGAATTGTGCAAGGAACATGGGAGTCTACTAAAGAGCTTAACGCAACAGGAGCCACTGAGTTTGGTACCTAACGGGTCACCAATCACAAACAGCACAGGTCTTTACTGTACCATGATGTTATCATTTCTGCTAACTGAAACCACAGATGTATTTACTTCGATGTAAAAATTAGGACAACGTCATTTGCATGCATCATGATAATTATCGAGCGATACAACTGGGAGAATGCGTGACAGGATCTCAAAGTTGTTCTATCTTCAATTCTGACGACTGGTGTACATACTATCTGGCGAAAACGATTAGCAATACGAAACAGATGTGAGAAACAAGAGCAAGCTCAACATCGTAGGCAAAAGCAATGTCGTCTCGGACAACATAATTTTACAAAGTTATTAGTTGTCTGAAGTACACGACTAGGTATAACAGAAACTACAAAGGACGAGAAAAAACGTCCAAAATATTATCTTCCATCTACTACCTCCGTTCTGGTTGCAATTTTGCTATTTACCTGATCTGTACCAGGCACGGTGCCACTAGGAGGGGGCTGGGGGATATAGCCCTCTACTTTTTCCCAAGTAAAGGTGATCTCTGATGGTAGTTTGGTTGTAAGTTTCGATCAGATGCACACCTGTTCTTTCTATCATTGGGACATAATCTGTATGCACTAAATATCTAAAAAATGTCACCAATGCATAAACAAAATTTACCAGAAATTCTTGTTGTTGATTATGTGCTTCTAATGTCTTTTTCCAATGTGAGTCGATCTTCTCTAATTTTTTCTCTTTTATGTTTTCTTATTTTTTAAATGGAAAATGAAAAGGGGCGTTTTTTTCTTTGAAAGGATCAAAAAGCAAATATTTAGCAATACTCATCCTTAAAAAAAATGCTTGGATATTTATTCTATACTCTATACTTTACTTTATTCAGGCAAGCCCTGTAAATAAGTTTCTATAGCAACGTCTTCTATTCATTCTAAAATCTTCAATTTACACCACAATGATATATGAAAACGAATCAAACAGCACACGACAAAGTAAAGAAGACAGAGAAATCACATCTTAAAGATGTTGCAAATGAGTTTGCCAGCAAGAATAACAGCATATTGTTTCTTTTCAAATAGTTTGTTGGTGGAACAAAACAATAAAGCTGTATTTTATTGTCTTTTAATAGGGCCTTTTCGGCTAACCATTTAGTGCCACGGACACTGATTGGTAAAAACAACACCAATCTAGCAATCAGACATCTGATTGGCTACTTTCAAAACACAGTTTGACATATGTTTCACTGATTTCTTCCTATCTCAATTCTGACGATTTTGCACTCTGAGGAGTGTCAGACGATAAAAGCTTTTCAGTACTAAAATGTTTTCACTATTTCGTGCAGTTTTCAAGTTTCTTTTCTGTCCATTTTAAGTTATCGTTTCTCATACCATCGATGTATATAAATATAATCATAGTTTTCTCAGATCTTTGTATCATATTTCTTTATAACCAGATAGCATTGCCAGTTTCAATTGCAAAATGAACTACTGTACTGCTCTACCATATTCACCTCTGTGAATATTTCTTCAGCCATTCTAGATGGTACAATTTCAAAAATGGTGGTTCCTCCTCCGTCACAAAAATAAGTTATTAGCCCCCCCAAGACTGAAATTCATGACGCCCTGCTTATGTACAGGGCTATTCTAAAAGTTCTATGACCTCAGTAGGAAACTTGTATACTCGCGTCTATAAAAACAATAGTGCCTCGCAAAACATTAGTCAAATTGGGGATGAAAATTTTAGCATTGCTGATTGATAGAAATGTCAAAATTTGAAAAAAGGAGCTCGAGTCTTTTATGAAGTATCAGGGAAGACATAAAGCCACCAGCCTACTTGCCCCCGCCCTCCAACCCCAGTCCAGTTAAGGTTCAAGAAAAGTAGCTAACATCAGACAATAAATTTGTTGATGATTTGCATGGCAAAGATAGTGGATGAAGAAGAAATAGTCTTGCAGTAGTGTAACGGTCAAACCAAATCCTTTTCCACTTTGACTTAATCCTAAAATACAATTGTAAACATATTTACGAACAGAAATGAAGTCTTCTTATTGTGAAAGAAGATTACTGTTTTTAAGGTTTTAAAATTATTAATGTTATTTTGAGGCTGGCTTTGTTTTGGTGGAAGTGAAGCCATTGATCTCATTTTAAAGCTATACGAGAGAGG
Source organism: Carybdea cf. marsupialis auct. non (Linnaeus, 1758) (assembly GCA_010016065.2). Classification (NCBI taxonomy): domain Eukaryota; kingdom Metazoa; phylum Cnidaria; class Cubozoa; order Carybdeida; family Carybdeidae; genus Carybdea; species Carybdea cf. marsupialis auct. non (Linnaeus, 1758). Next base: position 4,288 of record JAAAKL020003108.1, read on the forward strand.
GAAAATTACGCAAAATTTATCAAACTTGGTATCCACTCATTAATTATGGATCGGATTAATCAGCCCTTTGTAACTTCTTTGATGTTTAGACAAGTGCCTATACTGTATTACCATCAAAAGATAATGGCTTTGTCTAACTGATTCTTGCTGTCATCGATCTAAAGCAACAGCTTGACTCCACCACATTTCCCTTCTTGTTGAACTAGCACGACGGCCACAAGCCATATGGAAGTAACAAAATTTTTGTATCTGGACGCAGTATATAATGTGTTTAACATAACGTAGAGTGGACAAGAGCCAATGTTTGCGTTCATTTACGACCGAGAGGACACAAAAGCCATCAAGACTATCTGAATATAAAGCTAATTTGAAATTATCGGAATATCTTAGTGGATTCTGAAGCTACTATTAGTAATAGTAGAACTGCAGCCTATCTTTTTCTAGGATCTTGCCCTTGTGAAATTAATAATCGGGCAAAAGTTCTAACAATGAGATAAAACTTTTCTTGACTTCGATACAGAACTGCCGATCTTCCTATGACAGAAGGGTTTGTTTGCAATCGACTTCTGCAAGCGATTTTTAATAGCTGCGTTGACATCTGGGATGGTACCAAATACGGACTCATGTTAGGCTGATGTCTTCGCAAAGACTGTGGTAGTCAAAGCAGTATGTATGCAACATGCAATGCAACCATTCAGCTCTGAGGATTGGATGACGTTTGTTATCGATATCATACTGGTTATTAAATAGCAATTCTGAAGAGATTGAGTTAGCCGATTCAACACGGGCTGAATCCAGAATAGAATAACTTAGCAACGTTTGTGAAACATTAGGCGAGAACGTCTGTTGTTCCTCTAATTTTAACAACGACTATTGCATGTAGGTCACAACTTGTTCTATAGAAGGCTGTGAATCTTCGCTCAGGAAACAATAATTGACAGCAATCATTGGGAAGATTATAGACTTACTTTCTACCCAAGTGTTTAGTGAATCTAACCATTTTCGTTAAGCATGCGAGAACAGTTCGCTTTTTTAGCTAACGATGTCAAATCAATGCCTCTAAAGTGTTACAGCGACAACTTCGAGGCTCTTAATGAAAAAAAGAATAGCATAGAGTTAATGGAATCTGAGAGACGATATCAACCGGAGTTGTACTCGTCTAGTGACATCAAAGTTAATCCTTGGCTATCAGAGAGCATACAAGACAATCTATGGCTCCCAAGAACTTTTTCCGAAGCTTCTGGGAATACACTTGTACATGCTAGTAGTGAACCGGTTTTGTATAGTAAGCGATTGCATGAAAAACCGCTACATGCCAAACCGTTAGTAACAAGTTACGATACTACTTCTCTTTATTTGAACTCTTCAGGAGATTTACCGCTTGCGTCGAAATTTCGTCCGCTTACTCCATGGATTTCGGAACGAGCAAGCGGCGCTAATGGTTATGGCTTTGGAATTCAGAGGAAGACACCAAAAGGTTCGTTCAGAGTTTTAGATTTTGGATCGAGTAAGCCTTTTGATTACACTAGTTTACTTGCTAAGCCAGGACCTCTTCAAACATCTCAAAGCCTTCAGAATCTAACTACGGCTCCCCAACTTCAAGAGAAGTCTTATCATGAAACCTCTTTTGCTCAGAAGCCTAGTTTACCATTCGTTCAAAACGTTCTGTCGATGAAAATACCCAGTTTAAATGGAGTGGATAACAGCCAGCTGCAGGAACAAAGTGGCCCATTGTCACCTCCTACAGCAAATGGTTTACCTCAATTAGTCGATACTCAGCGACTTTATTTGAGCTCAGCGTCAAAGGACGGTAAAAAAAGACGGAATTCGTGGATAAATGAGATATCTACTTTGGACAATCCTGATCAAGGAAAAGAGAAGGAGACCAACCACAAGACTAGCCAAAGACACGAAAGGAGAAGCAGTAGCAGGAGAAGTGGCAGAGACAAATCGTCCAGAGTAGCCCGGGAGGCAAATTCAAGTGAAGAAGTTACTACAACGGCCGTTTCGGCTCTACGGGAGTCCGAGGGTATTGCAAATACATTTGGTATGGCGTTGCCAGGCGATATGCAAATAGGTGGGAATAGCACAAAACAGAGTGGTAGAAAGGTTAAAAGCGCTAGGTCCCGAAGGAAGTCCAGTTTAGGTAAGGAAGAGAAAGCTAGCGACAGTTCAAACGCAGCGAGCAAAAAAGCCAGTAGTGAACTGCAGGAAAACAAGATAAAATCAACGGAAATCCAAAAAGCGAAACCTGATACTCTAGTTCATAGGCTGAGTAGGCTTCAAAATACTGTAACATCAACATCTACGACTATTCCCGAAAAAGGTTACGAGAAGTTGGACGACTCGTTGAAAGAAGTCCCCATCAAAGGCAGAATTCCAGACTATTCTTTATTAACTAGGAGGAAGAATTCTTCAATGCATAGGCATTCGACATTAGCTAATTACAACGTACGGAGCAGACAACTGATCAAATCTGCTCGACAATTTCATCTGCCGAATCAGATGCGATCAACGACTTTAGTCTCAAGGAGCACAGATGGAGAAAGGAAAGCGCTAAGTGTTGATACGCCGTACATTCGAGAAACGGAGTTAAAACCCAGGAGTGGCAGACAGAGTGTTCCCTTTCCCCCAAGTAACAAGGATTCTGGAATCCTAGAGAGCCATTTACACGCTAGTACTAAAGAGCGGGATCCGAGGCAGCTGCAAATGAGAATTGAGAACCCAGAAGCATATCTTAGAATTCTGAGACAAGATCGAACGGTATCAAATCAAGATGTGTCTCGGAAGAGTTCACTGCGACGGAATCCGGCCACGAAAAAGAAGCGAGTCACTTTTAATACTAAGGAGAGAACTGTTTTCGTGTACACTCCAGTTCAGGTTCATTAATACCAAGCTTAAATGAGAATCGAGTAGAAAATGAATTGATAAACAGTAGTTGCTATGGAGACGTCTAGAATTTTGTGTAGATCAGGGATTACGTCACCTGGATGATAGCGGTTTGTTTGTCCAGTTAGCAACAAGGACTGAGAATCCGATTATTGCATAACAACTGCGATGGTGGTGAAAACAAGATCGAGCTTGTCTCCCTGCGGAAACTGCAAATGACTTCTTTCCATAGGACAAATACATTGATGACATATTTAAACTCTTAAAATCGCTGTCATATCAGTATAGGAAACTTCGTATTGGGAAAAGGAAACAGGAAAAGAATTTCACTGATAATTCCTCGGAATAACAAAAGTAAAGGAATTACAAAACGCATTGATGGTATTTCTGATCATGGACATTCGAACGGAGTTAAAAATATTATATATTTTTATGAATAGCATTTCAGAAAATAACTTTCGAGTGCGAATTACAGCCCTCGATCAGATTACATTTGAAAAAGCACCCAGTATGTTCCGTTTTTTTTATTTTTAATGCTCTCGATCGTCTATCCTTATATTTTGAGAAATTTATGAGATAGAATATGTGTTCGTAGCTTTAATTATTAAAGGATCATGATAAATGCATCTCCCAGGATAAAAATTAAGTAAATTAAATAATAAACTGTTGATCTAAACAAACATAAAAATTGGGTTATGGTAAGAATATAAGAAAATTAGTCAATAACAAACTATAAGAAGAATGAAACATAAAATGAATGATAAATAAATAGATACGTGCGTAACCGACTATCTAATTATCTACTTACCTGGTTAATTTACTAACTATCTAATTAACTAACTACGTTACTAATCAACTAATTAACTAAATAACTAACTAAATTTATAAATGATTGATCTATAATATAATCAGGTCTAGTTAATTCATGATAAGTGATAAGCAAACAGGCGAATAATCGAATAGATACATATAAAAATTTGCAGCTAAACAAAATAAATTAATGGATAGATGCAATTAAATATACAAATACATAAATACATAAATAAAGTTGAACCACATTTTTGTCTTCTTTTAAACAAAAAGGGTCAAATTTTTGTTGTTCCTTCTTGCTGAAGTCCAATTTCCAACTCCTTTTCGATTTGGCACTCGAGATTATGTGAGGATAGCCGATCATGGTAGCGACCCCATGTAAGCTAAGTATCTCACTGTAAAGCACTTCACTCGACAGCATTTTAGCAACTCTTTATCACTATTAGTGCGGGGAATGATACGTGGCGAATGATACGTGGCGAAAGATACGTGGCGAATGATACGTGGCGAATGATACGTGGCGAATGATATGTGGCGAATGATATGTGGCGAATGGCTTCATGCAAATGGTTTCCATAAGTCAGACACAATCGAGAAGAACAGATCAACTTTCGACCGGGTGTAAATGAAGTATCATAGGATTGTCCTACTTTATCGACAGAGGAGATGAAAACAAGTAAGCAAAAGTACAAGTACTTCAAATAGAAAAACGTTAACAAGATTAACGGATAAATAGCCTTGTTGAAATTTAACACTTCCTCAATGGCAACTTCTCAAAACCATTTGCTAACTTTAGTATAAAGCCATGCTATGTTTTGATACATTGTTAAATAATTCAATCTCTTAACGTTCTTCCGAATAAATGCCATGCTATCTATGGTTTAAGATAAAGGGACAAAACATCTTGCCACTCCCTCCTCACAGCATTGATAGGGGCTCAATGGAGATAAGCATTGATAAGGTTAGGATAATCGAGGCATGCAATACTGTTGGTGTAATTAAAAACCATTTTTAAGAAAATCGATGTAGATTATTATTTATGATATATTCAGAGTAATATTGGGAATATATTGAAAGAAATATTCATAAATATACTACTGTAAAATAGATTTGTGCAGTTTTTGAACCCAAGTGATTTTAACACTAGTAAAAATTTTGGAAAAATTTTATGGCATTTGACCAAATGTCGAGGATAAAATCCTTGGGCTCATATTTTGTATTTCAGGTCATCAGATTGTGAAAATAAAACTTTGGATCTCATAAAATGTCTTACGTCATTTATAATTTATCTTTCTATCTCAATAAAGAGGGTACACTTGGAAAATTATTGGGGGGAGGGGAGGGGGGAAAATTAATATTTACCTGTGAGAAATGGCGTGGACAGTGTCTCTTTTAATTAAGAATGAGTTTTGAAATTGGAGTAACGTTGAATAAAAAAGTAGATACTCCCTCTGGAATTACTTTGCTTTACTGGCGACGTTCGGCAAATATGCATAGAATATAAATTACCAGGGCGCTACCACTCCTCTTCGCTCCCCTCAATTGTTTATCAATTATCTCGAAGTACGTTGACACATTACATGAATGGGAATAACTACGATACATGTTGCATTAGTAACAGCCCAATCATATCCAGATGCCTTGGCAACACTGTATAACAGTGGCAGAAAAGTAGGCCATGATGATACACTTTCTAGACTCTTCGCAAACGAAACTAACCAATCTCTCCCTGCCGTTGATAAGGACAACATTCGCGGTGGCGAAAACTAATGATTCAAAACTTTACTTGTCTGGACGACATAAGTCAAGTAAATGAAATTATACGTGTTCCTCTCACTATAATGTGACATTTATGAAGTCATCTCGGGATATGTTATGAGTAACCCCTTACAAGAAAACATACAGGAATTATCGATAGTCTGCATGTCGAGTTCGGAAGGGACAAGGCTTATCTTATTAGATTGAATCGACTTACTTTTGGGGTGGTAATGTGGTACGATCATCAGAAGAGTGGTAAAAAGCAAGATGACAAAGCCGTAAATCTGATATAAAATACAGATATGAAGAAGCAAAAAGGACAGAATGTTTCTCATCATGTCATCCATGTTTAGGCTTTCTGGATCGCTTCCCACATTCGCTACCTCTTTCTTTCCGCTATCACATGGAGATTGCACGAAACGTAGCGCCGGATAATGTAGCGGCGAGGAATCGCGGAGACTCGGCTTTATTTTTATTATTAAAATTGCTTGTTGGTTGTACAAAACAACAAAAATGCACTACATAGCGAAACAAATGTTGCTTTGAAGACAAAATAATTTGTCTTTTAATTTGGCTTTTTCAGTTAACCATTCAGTTCCACTGTCACTATTTGGTCAAAACAACACTAATCTAGCAGTCAGACATCTGGTTGGCTACTTTCAAAACACAGTTGGGTATAAGTTTCATTTATTTCTTCTCAATTCTAATTCTGACGATTTTATACTCTGAGGAGTATCAGACGAAAAAAGCTTTTCAGTACTAAAATGTTTTCGTTACTTCGTGCAGTTCTATTAAAATTGTGGTCTATTATCATTATCATGTCAGTCATTTGCATTGTCATGAAGAAAGATATGCCTGCAAACGCTATCCAGCTTGCAATTTAGGTCTTTACGCTTTACTTCGCATCGAAGAGCTGCGCTCCACAGCAGGTACGATGGGCAAACATGGCTGAAAATTCCTGTACGTCATTGGAGAAATATTTGATTTTCACAAATATAGTTTCGGTAATGTCATTACTTTAGACATGTTTCTCAGGAGAAATAGATATGGATCGGTTTCCTTCCGGTTATAAAAGTGATCTTGTCCAACTCTGTTTCGATAACGAGATTTGCGAGACTTGTGTTCCATCTGGCAGCTTAACGTTGTGCAACAGTCTCCCTCACTTTTCCCTTCACTTTGATTTTATCGACTCAAAAAGATGTTTTGTAACGTTTTAAGATCGATTACCACTTGGTGATATCAAGCGATTGTGCATTGGCGACAATATGCCACCACTAGCGACAACTGGGCAAAAGTAGCGAGATCTGGGCTAAAGTAACAAGATCTGGGCAAAGTAGCGAGAACTTGTGGCATTTAACGATATGGAACTACAATCTCTTGTCATCGTTCTTCAAAACCCAGCTTCAAACTTTAGCACGATAAAATCTTATCAGTAAGATCTGAGGTTGGCTGGCGCCTTAGTGGAAATAATAATAAGAAATAGGAAAAAAGGCCGTCGTTTTTGGCTCCGTGGATTTTCTCAACCGAGGAACTAGCTAGATAAGTTGTAGAATTTTGTGAAAGAAGTTTGAGTAGGTAACCGACAATGAAAAAAGTAAAAGAAAATGGATGGACACAAGATTCAATCTGCGAGATTTGTAAACAACCAGGCAATGACAGCAAATAAAGCAGAAGGACTTCAAACAGTTATGGCAAAGTTGAACGAAGTAGTGGAAGAATAATAGATGGCAAGTAACTAGGGTAAAACCAAATTGATTATGATCGGGAAAAGGCGAGACAGGGCAATTCCGACTTAATATTGGAGATAACATCCTTTAAACAAGTCCACCAGTTCAACTACCTTGGTAGTCTGCTGTTTGAAGACAGGAGGAGAGAAAAGAAAGGGAAAGCAAGAATAGCCAGGACAAAAGATGCACCTAAAAACATCACCTACAAAGGCATCAACCATAACTTCAAGGGCAGACTGATCCAGACGCTAGTCTGGAGTGTACTTCTTCATGGATATGAAACGTTGGTACTGCGGAATGAAGAAATCAGGAGACTGTAAAATTGTGAAATGTGGAAGGCTGAAGAAAATTCGCTGGAGAAAGCGAATCATACCAAGTGTAAAATACCCTAGTTAATCTACATTGTGCTTACCTGATCTGTCTCTTTTGTCCTTACTATCGTAAATGCATCACTTTGAATCCATTTTTGCTACGTGATTGCATTATTTACGTTTCAATAATTTGCACCTCTTCATCAAAAATGGGTAACCAAGCTAGAAAAGAGATCAGTCGCAACAAGCAAATCCCTACCCTACCCGCCTGTCTACTAACATGAAATCAGACAAGGGCAATTCATGCAAGATTCACTGATATTTGTAAATTGTTCTTCCCATCTACGTCAATTACAATTCTGGACAAGAGAATAACTAGAAACTCCGAAAGCGATTACAACGATACAAAAATTGGAAAAACTTTACGTAAAACCGAGACGTTTATGCAGAAGAATCGCAGCCTGCACATGCGCGATTACAAAGGGATTACAATTATTGGAAAATAGAGTGATGGTTCGACAAATATGAACACCTTCGGTTACCTGTAGACCGACTTAACAACCACCCCCCACCCCCCACTATTATAACAATAACAAAACACAAGGGGTACTAGATAGGATCAGTGCCGGTGAGGAAAGGATGCAATTTCGGCGCTCTATTATTCAGTTCACTTTCCCATGTCAATAGAGGGGAAGTGAGTATTGCGAATTTTAGACTGTTTCCCTTCTAACAGCATCTTATGACACCCACTCCCAATTTTATAAATTCTAAAAAAGGGCTCACCCGCAAATTAATCGCTACACCCCAATGATCAAAGTCTTGGGGTTATTACGTACTGTATTGTAGGAAATATTTCATATCTACAAGGTTTTCTTGCGAATAATGTATGGAAAGCATCAAGAAACAGTAGAACAACATGACGCCATAAAGTAAAATGTTCAAAGGATGCTGAATTGAAGATATACATCGATACTCCCTATTTCGCCATCAGTTTCATTGTACAATCATAAGATACCCTAGTATATTTGTCTCATGTAACAATCACAACCTACCAGCTCATATACAATTTTGCCAGGTTGTTACAAAGCCGAGTTAAACAACACGGCATATCAAATGAGAACTCATTCTGCTCGTTTTAGTGTTTCTACAGAAATTTGACTTCGGTGGCCTTAGTTGCGAAAGTAAGACCAAGAGGGGTAATGCCACTACACGCCCATAGCTGAGGGGGGCTAGGAGGGACTTAGCCCCTCCTGGAAGATTTCCTAATGTCATATAGCCCCCCCCCCCTGGGAAAGCAATGCAATTATTCTCTTCTTTAAAAACATTTGTAAAATTTAGGAGTTGGGAACAGTTTGTTCTTTGCATTTATTCGGCAGCCATCTTTGAATGCATGTTTGTGGTTGGTGAATGGAGTGGTGTAGGTGGGATTTTTTAGGTCATTTAGGCCTCGCCCCCGTCAATGATTTCAGTTCCAAAATTAGCCTCCCTGCTCAAACGAGGTCAGCTACGGGGTTGTGCAACTACCACTGAGACAAGGCTACGTACAACCGCAGCTTATATATCAACGTGAAAAAGTATTTCGTGGTACAATACTTGAAAGTACTCCTAAAAACAACTCTTCCTATGTCCTCTTTTCATTCTATGAGCTCTATAGATCGCTCAGTAAGTCATCTGAATGTAAATGAAGGAATCTTTGCTGAACTTTACCATTTTCTGTTACTTCAGATTCCTGTTTTTCTAGCTTGTACAGGTAACCGTCAAATCTATGACCTATTTTCTAAAACTTCCGCAGTGATCAATCAATCATATTTAAGCTATCAAAATTTCGATCCCTCGCATCCTAACTTAACTCGATTCTACATCATTACAGACTTTAGAGCATTCTTCAAGTCTCTTCAGCATAACATCTATTTGCAATACTCTGCAGGTGTGAAAGTGACCTTTACTTTTCATCTTTTTGATATAAAAGAATAAAATTTCTGCAAAACTTCAAAACTCTCGATCCTCCCTAACCACGCCCTTTTAAATGGAATTCTAAAGTTGAAGTCTCACGTTTGTATCTTTCCTTCGAAAATTCTACCTCGGAAACATTATCAAGTTTTAGATCGCAAGAAGATAAGTCTGTCTTCGTCCCCTTTCAGTGAGTATTTAAAGCATTTTGTGGTGAAAAAAGGTCTTACATCAGCATCATCGAAATTTTCTGATTCTTTTACTCTTGCTTACTAAAAATCAACAAAAACTTACATAAAATCATTATAATATCACCGGAAAGTACGGTGACCAAATGATTGAAGCAAGTCCCGTAACAACCAAATAACTCAGATCGTCATTTAAGTTGATGAAGATTAGGAAAGTCGACATGAAAATGAAGCAAAAATTGCCTTAGCACAATCATTCAAACTATTAAACTCCCCCCTGAAACATATATAAGGTACAATACTTTAAAAGTACTTATAGCACATTTTATGTCAAAAAAAGGCACCGTGATTGCATTTTGCTACAGTTTTGGTCTATCTGTTCCAAAAAGGAAGATTTTTGGTACATAAGAAAGATGCAAAAATTGCTACCCAATTTACCTTCATGGTGCTTCTTGATATTTTTGCACCAGAAAAGCAAAATAAATAAGAACCATTAATGATATTTTTGTCCGACCTATCATGCCCATTTACCATAATAACAGTTGACAAATTACAAGGCGACTTGTGATTCGTAAAAGTCTGAATTGATCCTCGATATAAAGTTTCGAAATGGCAGCATGTACATTTGTGTTCATCACTCCTCAATTTTAAAGGAGTAAGCTTTCTGAAGGACCGTGCAAAACTCTTTCTTCATGATAATAATCAGTGAAAGATTCATGACATGCAAGTCTGCCTGCCTTGTTATTCTTCCTTAGTCACTTTCTACAAAGAAGCTATTGATATGTTTGGAATGTGCCGTCGGAATCTTCCATTAGGGCCTCAGGTCACGCGATGGGTACGATAAGGAGTTCAACAGTACATCAATCTCAGCAACCATATAACAAAAACTCGCATAAATATCAAAGTTCAACGCAAAGTACAAAAAAGGCTGTAATTCAATATCCTAAAGAAGTACTGGACACAAGTCTTCCTCTATTCTCCGCTAGGTCTACCATTACTTATTGTGTACCTCAACGGTTGCAAAGGGGATTCTCAATAGCAAAAAATGAGGAGGCCAGCCTCCCAGAATTCACTCCCAGTTTGCAGAAATACTGAAATACCATGCAACGATGACCATCCTTTGTCATTTTGTAGGAATGTGTCAGTGGCCGTTTACTTCCAGCATCGGAGAGAAAGAGTTGGAGGAAGGTCATAGAGGAACGGCTACTCCTAACGACTGCTGCTGCCAAAAAAGTGGTATTCAGAACGTCAAGCTCTGAACAAAATTTGCTAATTATTAATCAACAAGGCCGAAATTTCGATATCTCTTAGACTTGTCTCACGACATTTGTTACATAAGAAGTATACTTGGGCATAGTCATTATATCTCCTCTGTTTACTCTGATTTTAAAATCTGCTCATGTGATGCCACAAAGGGGTCTACCTACCGCGTAACATAGAGGGGAGGGGTAATAAATCTTTACTTTTGCAGGAGATAACCTATAACGACCCCTATTCATTACGAATATCTAACTTATTAGACTTAACAGCAGAGATGGAATATACAATATGAGTTATAAATAGAATTGGTTACGAAAACGTTTCCCCGGTTATTGCTAACAAGCTATCAAAGATAACCCCATCCCTTTTCTTGATATGATGGAAAATGTGGCTACGCGACTACGAGCGAACAAGCTACAAATGAAGTGAGCTTCAAAACACTAGACGTTAAACGGGCCACTACCGACGAAGCTTCAAAACGCAGGCCCTTGAGGTCATGAAAAATCTTGCCGTCGGTAAATCAATCAAGTCATAGCTTATTCCCATTTCAAAACAAATATGAGCTCTGATGGCTCCAATTATTTACAGGGGCAAGGACTGTCGATAATACACCGATTCATATCATGTGACTATTGATCCTCGCTTGATTGGCTCATTGCAATCTGCAATGGAATGGAATAAAATCTGATTTGAAACTCAAGCTACGGTAATTTGTTTGCTAGCATCTGTCAGGCTACAAACAATGAACTGGCCTACCGCGTAGCACCGTGGGCCAACAGCCTAAGTGAAATTTGGGCTTAAGCATGTCCTAATGTGCATGGAGTATGCTACAAATTATATAAGGACGATATTCGGTCGCACGACACTATCTGTGTATATGGATGCCAGCGTCAAGGATAAGGTGAACAGGCACTACTGTGAATTTGTAATCGTCTTAGTATACAAGCGTAAGGACCCGCCTATGCGCGTGCACATCCGTCTGGGTGTGTTTGCATATGCATCAGACTGTATGTGTACCAATCCGTGAATAAAACTTACAAGGACGACGGTGTAAATGAAATGAAAGCAATGTCCGCCACGTGAGGCTGGAATCGACGTTTACAAATAGTTAACAATTAAATAGAAAAAAGGAGTAATAAAGAAAATGTTTACAAAAAACTGTAGCGTATAAACAGCTTGTTTCAGACCTCGCAGGAAAGACTGGGGCAAGGCCTGAAAGCAATATTAACCATGAACGTCCATACGGAGGCTGCCGGAGTACTTATATCACTTTCAGCATCAGCAAAAGAACAATACTACAAGAAACATAGAGACCCAAACACTAAAAGCTTATTTACAATTTAAAAATTGTTGTTTACGACAACTTACTTTGTTCTTTCCTTATGCTGTGATCAATAAATTCAAAAATAATTTGATTTTTTCCCACCCCATAAATTCTACTACTATTCTACCTTAATTTTACCATTATCCGTTTTTCCCTTTCTTATTTTCTTGTCTAAATTCTTATCTTTCGGCTTTCGCTTCCTAGCCTTCCTCCTCTTGAACTTTGTCCTTTTGACCTTCTTCCTATTGTTGATGGCCGTTCTACCTTCTCCCCTATCAGTGACCTTTGGTGACTTAGCCTTGAAGTCTCTACAGTAACAATATTTCCGCAAATGGGGATACCTGGCTTGAATGCAGCGCGGCTGCTCTCCGTACATATTAAGGCGACTGATGTCACCCCATACTACCGGAATGCCACGTCGTAAATGCATCGTGACTTCATACTTGGCGTCACTCGGTGAGACGTTGAACACAATTTCCAGTGATACATCGCTTGATTCAGGATTTCCCTCGTCTTCGAAAACTGGCTTACAAGAGTCGCAGTCGTCATCATCCTCAGTTCTATTAAAAGTATGTACAAATTGGTTAGTGTGCGTTTTGCCAGCAGATATTATCTGCTTCAGCTTTAGTCGCGCACAAAGCCACGACGACGTTTTGGTCGTTTTTATAAGTCTATTGATATGGCGTACAGCCTCTACTGCAGCTATCACAACCTCGGTTTGGTTCGTTTTCTGTGGCTGATATTCCAAACATGGGCACCAATGTTCCTCAACACCTATTTCCTCACATGTTCTCATAGCAGGGTCTAATGGAGTAAACAATGATTGACCTAGCCCTATGTCTTCTGGAAGCTCCCGCAACTCCAAGAGGTGCCGTAACGTTGCATGGACGTCATAATACGTCGTTACTATGTCAGTATTCTTTCTAAAATTCGCCACCAACTCTGGGAAGTTTTTTCTGATCCACTTCGGTAACGTAATCGACAGAAACGGCAGCCTTTCTTCCAGTTTTCCTTGAGTAGTTGATCGGAATTTCCCGGCTCTCATACCATGATCCCCAAAAAGAATAAAGACACTGCGGTCTAATTCATTGGTTTTGTTCAACGTCTCTAATAGAGTTCTCAGATCACTGTCCGCGTACTGAAGATCATTCGGCTTCCCATGGGTCAGCTGTGAGTTTATAAGCAACGCAAACTTCGGTGCGTCCGGATACGATGCGATAAAACTCTTCAGGTATTCGATTCCGATGCTCTGTGAAAACTGACTCTGTATGCAAGAAGGTTCCGTGATGAATAAATCAGACTGTGTGTGAATCCAGAACGGTCGAGCATAATGTGTGGTTGGCGGATTTGTAAACCCTTTCAGTCGTAAATTAAAAACGCCAACATTAGGTTCGTCTTCAGAAAATAACGTGACATACCCCTTATTACGATAATCTTTAAAAAGCAATGGCCATCGATCAACAGTTGAGGCATCTAGAAACGATTGCCGTGCATCTGGAAGATCCTCAAGTCGTTTCCCTGTGAGAAGTGCAGCTATTTGTGGCAATGTTCCATCTCCTACGATAGTCTGACCATGAAAAATATGAGTGTTAATATCAGCGTTTAACACCGTCATAGTTTCCAATAAATTTCTTTGAAAGCTCGCTGCAGATTGGGAGTCAAACATGATCATGTACACATTAAATGGGGGACCAATGTGATCGGCTCTCACTGTGGAGGCGTTCTTAGGCAGCTCCTTCGTCTGCGCACGATAAGCGTGTAAATGAAACTCGATGTGTTCCTTATCGTCTACATACAGCACCAACTGCACGAAATCGTATTCTAACGGGACTGTTCTTTTGAAATCTACAAACGGCAAAAGAAATATCTATTTACTGTGGCGTCACTTTACCGTATTTGCCCGCCATTAAGTGCTTTTCAGGATCCATTATTCTGTATATTGCGAGATCAAAGATCAATGAATACTGATGCCAAACTCATTTCGACAGGCCAAAACTATGAGTTTCATTCTTTACCAAGAATAGTGTTAGTCATCTAAATTTTATGACTGGTGGGAAGTTCAACACTGACTTGCTGCAAACCTTCTAGCGTACCTTTGAATCTGAAAAAAACAAACCTGCAAACTAGAATAGAACACCTAAGCTAGCAGTGGAACAAAGCAGTTTGGAATGATCAATGCTGAATGTAACTAAAACGTCTCTTTATTTACCAATGGAAAAGCATATTTGAGTTTACTTTCGTAAAACGATGTTATTTCTCGAAAAATGCATCTTACGTTGAGTAATGGAAATATTTTGCCAAACGATTTCGCCAGACACTGGTTAAATCAACCATCTTGAATGATGGTACATCAATTTCGCGGCGAATGCCCAATCATAAGCATCATAATTCTACGAAATCCTTGCAAAAGAGTTCTACCTCAACCCCAGACTGTTACTGTGACCAGTGTCAGGCGAAAAGGTTTAGTAAAACGAATCCGATATTCCACACAACCTTTAAGTGTTGTATCATTAATCAACTTTTCAAAATTGCAATTCTTTTGAACGTAACAATAGTTTTAAGTTTTACGTTAAATTTAACCGATTCAGTTGTCCACTTGATCTCCAAGAGGTGGTAACTGATTATCTGATAATTAACTACTAATTAAGACTGAAGTGGTAAATAACCACATATAATTTGTTGCATAATGGGAAATAGTTCTTTTTGAAAGCTCTCGGCTCTTTTTTCTGTAATCCCTCTTGATTAACCGTCCCTGGTGGAAGTTATTTTATACCTATGCACGCCATTACCCGTGGGAGCACCCCCAGTAACTCTGTATGAAATTGATTGATAGTTTTTAGACGATACTAGAGTTGGTGACATTTTTCAATCAAGAGGATTCGACCTCCGGCCCCACCATCGTGGCATCTGAAGCATTTCATATTTCTCTAGCCGCCATATTTGTGTCCAATACTCCACTGATGGGCATTGGCATTCAGCTCCAAGCATGGCGATCTTAAAAAACTGATTGGTCATCTTATCTAATTAAGATCGCCATGGCTCTAAGCAATTCTGGAGAGCAGCCTCGCTTCCGCCAGTCAATTTGTCTAAAGCGAACTGAAAGTTACAAACAGTTAATGAGAAGTGTGGATTTGAAGTTTTAACAGAAGATGAAAAATATGAAAAGGCACCACAAAAAAATGCCACCAACGGGGATTCGAAAACCTTTCCTAACAATTAAATTCTCATTATCCTATTTACTGTTGTTACCTGTAGCCATTAAATCCAACATTTTGGCTAATTTAAGAATCGCTTCGATTTTTTCCCATACTTTAATCGCCACTTTCACTAACATTCTGCCATCAAATCATCCAAGCTACTGTAACATCTTGCTGCAAACCCTAGGTGTATCTGCTCACCTGCACATCGCATAAGATGCCTTGATGGGTTCTGCAGTGCTACAAACTTGAGATAAACTAGCGTGGATGAGGGTGGGGATGTGGGGATGTTAGTTTTTAGTACTCAAATTGTATTCTCTTATCCAAGTGTTTTCACACATAAATTTGCTTTGAAACTACAATTTCCATCCATCAACTTACCCTCTTCGTGTGCTTCGAGCATGTGAAAACGTGCGCATTTCTTTCCAAACCCAAGCAAGGGATTCTTGCCTTTTTGAACAACTAGGCACCACGTGTCTCCAAAATAAAGCCTGCCCTTAGAATCTGCACGGAAAAGCTCCTGGAAATTATCACAATGTTCGTATGCACTGAGGGTACTCGAGTCCTCTAGAAGCAAGAGAAATTTTAGAAAATAATCAGTTAAGTACAGTTCGACGTCTGTAAACACACAAATAACAATTAACATCAGCTAGTTGGGATGCTGCTCCATTCGAACCGACTTTGAATCGGACCTCCAACTCTTCATGAGTCAAACAAAACGCTGATAAATAAAGTGAATGCTTTCCACTGGTACAACTTGGAAGAACAGACCGTTTTGAAACAAAAGCGCCTAAATTCAAAGCGAAGTAATAAAGTTGAATAAATTTCAAATCAATGGCTTTGGCCTCCAATAGTCTGCATCCATAATCAGTCTGGCAAGCGGAAAGTTGGACGTTTAAACCAGAACTAACGTCTTACCAGCAAATTCTACGGCCTAATCCGAGCATCAGTAAAATCGAGCAAAACTATTTTGCCACAGTTTCCGACCATCCTGCGTTTCAGCCTCGCTCTAAACGGGTTGATCACAAAGAGGCCAGAAAACTCGACTTCAGTCATGCAATAAGTCACAGAACTGATTGTTGCTGTTTCAGCTCAGACGAAATTAGTTTGGAAACTTTCCGTATCTATGTAATCGTATTATGTAATAGCTAGACTTCGAGTGCCTCTGCCTTTGAGAACAAGGTAACTCGTAAGGGCCCACTTGACACTTATTCTGGCCTCTCTGTGGTATAAAAAGTCCAGAGCGAGGCTAAAACGAAGGATTGTCTAGCATGCAGGATAATCTGCATCACCCCTTGCGAGCTCAATTTGGCGGATTTATAACTCGAATAAGAAGACTTAATTTCCCTTCTCTTTTGCCAAAAGTAAGATGGCCGATGATCAAGTTTACGCATTGTAACTGATCTAACATTTCCTTCATGATTAATAACTGAGCAATGGATAAACTTTGGTAGAGAAAGACAACACCACTCCTGATTTTTTCATACATCATCAAAGTGCTCCCTCTTATGATCGCTGAAGTCTTACTTATAAACGTTTGTCTAAGGAAATGGCAGGATTCAGAGCGAATCAAGCTAAAAAGATAACATAATATCAATCCTATTGCAGCGAACAAAACTGGGATAACTTAAAATAGATACACATTCCCTATTTATCGTATCCTACCCAGAATCTTGTACTCTTTCAGCATTTCTGTATCCCTAGAAAGAATACTCAACGCATATTGCGCAATTTGGAAAAAGGATATTCTTTGCGTGGCACGATGTGAAAATTGTGCCTAAACTGACGTTTTCAGACATAAAGTATTTAACCTTTCTTTGCAGGGCCTTTCAACTGCCCAAACAGCAATCCCTCGTGGGCGTCGACTCGTGGCCTTCCCCTTGGTACATCAGTACATCAGTACATCAGTGATCGCCAACGACTACCACAACAATGTTGTAGGTACGAAAAGCAACGTACTGTTGTAGTAATTTTCCAACATTCGTTATAGCTGAGGAAATTTGGCGGCACGCCCACAAGATCCATGCATACGCCTGTGCAAATTGTTGAACCTTGGATGAATCCTGTTGTTTGGTACAAAACAACCGTCTCTTTTACAAACTTACCTTGCGCTCCTAAACACCAGCTCCCAGTAGCATATCTCAGTTTCCCAGCTTTAAATTGAACAACATTCTCATAGTTGCAAGGTTGCTTTACAAGATACAGTCCTTCTTTATCAACTTCAAATGAGGGTTCCCTTGTGATGATATACTGTTGGCCACCACGTTCGATACCAAGGCAACCAAAGCCACCTAAAAAGTAAGATAAAAAAGAACGTTAAAGAAGGGTTATTAACCACGTGCTTTTACCTCTATGAATGCATAGCGCTCTAAGTTTGAGTGGTTTCGTTTCCATGTCAAGCTTTTTATAGGATTCTATAAAGTGAACAATTCTCGCGACCATTTCATGGTGACCCGTCACAATTTTTCCTCTCATTTTGAGCTCTGGAAATTAAACCAAACGGTGTTTTCAAGGGCAAAAATACAAAACCCAGACACCCAGTTCCAAGGGATTGGTCTCCGCCGATTTATCAAACCGCCGCCCAAACCCTAACCCCAGATTCAGCACGGCTATCTCAACAATGTTGATCAGTTTCAAGCACCGTAACACAGATGCTAGATTCAACTGCCTCTCTTTTTATAGACTACCTTTTGAAAATATTATCATAACACAGATTTTTGTGATTTCCACAAGCCTAATTATAAATCGCTTCAACGCTTCATGAGGTTTCTTTCATGCTACGTCCACTTTGTCTGCACTCTCCCGCCTGCTTACAGCATACAGCGAGTAGCATAAAGCAATTTGAATAATCATTGGAAAGAATGGTATGCTTCATTTAAGATTATTCTTTCTGACACAACATGTTGAAGCACAAGAAATAGTTTTGCAACCCAATACGAATGTAAGAAATTACGAAGGAAGGTTCTTTGTAGAGCAAGGTCCTTAAATAGCAGTAAACTGCTGAACATTGTTGAAAAGTGTTGAAAAGGACAATTCAGACGGCCAGTGATAACCTCACAAATCAAAATTTTTGGAAATAGTACGATTTGACCCCAGATATCGACAGGCTTCCCAAAATACCAGACAGTGTATATCGTGCTTAAGCTAGAAGCGTTAGAATCTCAAAAATCTCCGCTTAACACTGTTGATATTCCTTGGTTCCTTACGCTACGATCCAGAAACAAACAAGAAATTTCTGAAAGAGAGATTTAAACTTTGAAAGCTGATATCTCCGTGTTGAGAATGGGCATCACTCTCAATTATGGCCATTGACATTCTCACTGATAGGGCAACATGAAAATTGATTTTCTCCCCCTAATTCAAAAATTTTCAAAATCGTGACGTCATACTGTGCTACCACATTCTAATATATTCTTGTATTCATCGACCCCCTTTTTCAGTTTCTCATCAACTGGCTTGAATTTTCTCTCGCAAATAAACAGGGTTTCAAAGAACTATTTGACTCCAGTAATTGAAAGTCCATTGTTGCATGAGGTTTGTTTAGAGAAAGATTCTTGATAAGTTACACATGAGGAACGGACTCACCTCCACAGAGAGAGTTCTAAGCTGCGCTCACACCAAGGTCTAAAACGGTTTTGAGTATGGCTCCAAAGTTCAAGTCCGTTCAGACTGTGCAAGATTTTTAATAACTGTTTTCAAAACGGTTTTAGCCAAAACGGCTAAGGAGTACGTTTCAAAACCGTTTTAAGACAGAGAACCGATTTTGCATTTATACTTAAAATTTTGACATTGAAGCCTTCAGTTTAAAACGTTTCCCAGATATTCAGAAATACCATGAATATGTGCCTTTTACGTCACTGCGCAGAGTAGGTTAATAAATCGCACAGCGGAGGCAAATTAGTTGCACCACTTCCCTCCTAGAATAAGAAACAAAACTTCGGTAACTCTTTCTATCCATTCCATTCACGTAGGAAACTAAGCTTAAAGAGCTTTGATACATTTTTATTTGAAAAAATGGCATGGAGCAGTAAACGTGGCACGATCTGGACACATTCAGACGTCTGTCGGTAAATTTGGTGAAGTAAGACAACGAGCACAGTTAGTTTGTAGCTTTCATCCGCCATCTTGCCTTGGGCAATAGGATAAAAAGTGTTCTCAGTCTGAACCGTTCTCAAACCTCCTTTGGTTTAAAACGGTTTCAAGTACAACGGTTTTGAGAACCGATTTTGGTATGAAAGCAGCTCTAGTTGATTAACACATTGAAGCATGTAACACTGAACTGATATCATCTTTATTAATCGATGTTTG
>JAAAKL020003109.1:0-24006 GCA_010016065.2 Carybdea cf. marsupialis auct. non (Linnaeus, 1758)
TAGTAGTAGTAGTAGTAGTAGTAGTAGTAGTAGTAGTAGTAGTAGTAGTAGTAGTAGTAGTAGTAGTAGTAGTAGCTGTAGTAGTAGCTTCATCAGTGTCATTTCATTTATATAAGTACTCAGGCAGACACACAAGCAGTCATGAACTACATAGTATAGAATTCATTGAACATGAAGTACTTACGGCGCTGGCCAGGATCGAGCGCAGGATCTCCCACACCGAAAACGAAGACTTCTACCTGGCAGGCCTGAGTACTTATATCTATGAAATGTGCAATTGTAAAGTCGTCGTTTTCTGTGCGGGAGATTCTGGGTTCGATCCCGACCAGCACCGTATACATGTCATGTTTATGACTTGTAGGAAGAGAAATGTGCCAATATCTTGACACAACTTGGTTTAATTAGAAGGGGAAGATCTAAAGACCACGGACACAGTGGTTGACCCTTTTAGGCCCAGAGCTCTTTTTACACTCTTATTCATCAAGACTTGAAGTAAACTAGGTGACTATATTTGATTTATAAATACACACGGAGCACATGTAGAAACATCTTGAGAGCTCCTGCAAGGTTAGTTTTGAAGCCTAAATCATAGGTGTGGAGCAAAAAATTGATGTTTTAAAAACAAACGGAGAAACAATCTAAATCATTTTAAAAGTAGAACCAGTCACTTCACAGAACTAGAGATCAGGTTTCCTTCCAAGGGTTTCATTGTGTAGTCACACTGCCAAGATGGCGAAGGTTGTGATTTTATGCGTTGGGCTTTTCTTATCCAGAAGGATTTCCTTTGTAAAATGGCCATTGATTTGATTGCTAGTTGTGATAATATTTTGGAGTGATCCGTGAAGTGTAAACATAGTTTTACAGTAATCCTAGTCCATATTTGGCGCACCAGGTGTATATTTTTGTCAATTGGGAATAATAACGGACGAAAGTTAATGTTGAGGTTATCGAAACTTCTACTGTCGAAAAAGAACATTTCGCGACATAAGTAACCCTGGAAAAAGTCCAAATAAGGGCCAAAATCAGGTCTTGTTCCGAATCTTGTCCATCAAAAAGATGTTGTTTTAATGCTTTAGATAGACAGGTTTAATAACAGATGTTTGGGTGCTAAGACTGCCGCAGATTGCGGTTTTGGTAGCTATTACTTTGGCAAGCCCTTATTGTCAAAAATGTACTTCGTTTTAGGCGCATGGTCAATTTATCCATTAAAATATGTATATGTATTTTATAGTAATGAATTGCTTCAGTTTTTCAGATTCAAATTGCGCATCAAAAGTATACGTTTATTCCTGAGAACTT
Organism: Carybdea cf. marsupialis auct. non (Linnaeus, 1758); assembly: GCA_010016065.2. Classification (NCBI taxonomy): domain Eukaryota; kingdom Metazoa; phylum Cnidaria; class Cubozoa; order Carybdeida; family Carybdeidae; genus Carybdea; species Carybdea cf. marsupialis auct. non (Linnaeus, 1758). The sequence continues at coordinate 1,300 of JAAAKL020003109.1, forward strand.
GATGGTATTTGCAAATCTAAGTACAATCCGAATCCCAATCAGAATGATAATTTGAAGTAGAGAAATTTAAAATGCAGTTGAAAGAACGCATTTGAAAAGGATCTTCAAAGAGAACAAATCAAGGTTACTAATTGAACCGTAGTTTATGGATATGATGATCGTTAAGCCGTGAAGGATGTATTCGTGTTGGTTTCATTGCTGTCTGTGGCATTGCTCTGTTCGTACTTTTGCAAATGACCTTTTTGGCATCATTTTATTTCATACTTCCGCACTGGATCACGTAGTTATTTTTATTCAGGAACTGTAATATATGTTGTGAAGGTATTAAATATATTCGAGTAAGTAATCTTGGGCTATTTGGATAATTGTGGATGAGAATTAGAGTATTCGAGTAAGCGAAGAGAGCAAAGACACAAGTTTATTGAACCAGAGTGGGCGGCAGTAGTTGAATGTGAACGTCACCTAGAAAGTGAGACGTTTTCTTTTAATGTCTTAGGTATTTGTTTGCTTACTCTTAGAAGAAGAAGTATTGTCTGAGAGTGATTGTTTCAATTCATCTGCTGTTATGTCACTTTCCATGTGAACCTGCGCGCTGAAATCGCAGTCCTTGAGTTCTAACTGGAGAAAAGGACAATCATAAGCCATTAATAGAATGAGGCTGATCCAAGCTCGGTTGTACTGTGAAGTAGGTGCCAGCCTCCATAGTTGGATTGTGATAACTTATCCCATTGAAATTTGGGGTCGGTATCACATGGTCACAATGCTTTGGCTCCCAGTGGATTCAGGGCCTTTTTATCTTGGTTTCATGGTTCCGTAAGTTTTTAGTAAAGATTTTGCCACAAAGATTCTAAAACAGGAATTGGTAATCTTACCACCATGTGGTTTGTTTTAAACTCGAAGACTAGCACAAGCTATGAGTCTGTGCTTGGTGGATTTCGGATGTTATTTGCTTGATAGGTTCAGTACGAAATGTATATATTATGCATGACAATGAGAAAAGCATGCCCTGAGTAAAAGAGGCTTCGTTTTTAAGCAACAAGAGGTGACAAGCTTTTTATGCTAAGACATCTACCAAATTCAAGTGCAAGACGCTCGTCAGGCCGCGGAAGATTCTGCGATTCCATTTCTATTCATAATCTAGCTTACGATGTCGTGCCATTTCTGGGCATCGAAAGAATTCTTATGCCGACATTTCAAAACTAGCTTAGATTGTTTATTCAAATGGATTACTTTTGTCATAGATTATAATTGCATATCAGCCAACCACCTAGAGATGTCATTCGTTCTCTTTTCTCAGTGATTCCGTCATTATTTGTCTTTGCCTACCTATTCAGCATTAAAGTCTTGCTTTTATCATTAAAAGTTCTCAACTGCATTTAAAGCTAGTGCTTTGATGGATATATGTGCCATTTGCTTTTCCCAGAGGTAAACAATGCTTTTGTTTTAACTTCATGTATTATACTGTTCATTTGCAGTGTGGCACAGGTTTTTATTTTGCACACCGCTGAAACGAGTGCGCTTGGGCTTCTAAGCGCACTTACTTCAACTCCTGTTTTTAAATTTGCACTTGTAGTTCTCCTTTAAGAACTGATTTTGTTTCTTGTTCCGAGTTTTTTAACTACTGTAAACCATCGACCAGTTCGTTCAGACAGCAGGTGACCGCATTTACCTGATTTTTGTTCTGAGTCCGTGGGGGCCATACCCTGCACATGTCAGTTCGCTCAGAATAATGTGTCATAATGCCCAGTTATATAGCCAAACCTTTTCAGTTTTTCTCCAGCAGTTTTCGAAGGGCAACTTCCCATGCCACCAATCTTGACTAATCACTCTTCCTTTGTGGCTCATTTGTCCGATACAATTGTGCATTGTATTCTCAACAAGTCTAAATAACACTTCATTTCCAAATGCATTCACCCTTTTATATTATCTCAGATAGTTGATTCATAGGACTGTAGCAGCTTTTTATGTTGAAAATGGCTCAATAAATGAACCACGCTCTAACGGACGTCGCGTCCCATTTTAGCCACGAAAGACCATTCATCCCGCCCAGAATTGAGAATCACTGACTTAAAATGGGTCAGATTCTTGTTTAGAAATCAGATAGAACCGACGAGCCTATAGATGAGGTCTATCTTATGTAGTCGTAGAGGAGAGCATGGCAGTCTGCCTTTTTTATTTCCTTCATAAAATATCCTCGACATGGATTTGGATAGGAAAGCATGGCAAAGTTGAAGTTCAAACAGAAAGTGGGACATTATAGATAAAGAATAATACTTACATTAAATAACACCCTCTAAACATCACGAAATTTATGTTGAAATTAAGACCTCGCAGAATCTACATGCAAATAGTCTTAATTTGAGGGGTAAACATACACTTCGAATTTATTGGTTGGTCCAGCTGCCACAACGAAGAAGGACGAGTTTCTCGACAATGACTCATTAGACGAATCTCCTGTGCTGAGAAACCCATGATCGGGGAGAGTTACCGGTATTTCTATTTACGCTGAATTTTGAATTAATTTCTGGTGTAAATATTCTCGACTGCGGCTGGAAAATCGCGGTAAAGTCAACCAATATCTGTCCTGAGACGATAATTGTATTTGCGAATTTTCCAAATGTATATTGATCGCTGGACGTGTCTAAGTCAGTGGTGATGTTATCTTTTAGCATTGCAGTTTGAGGTCGCGATTATTTGAGGTGAAGTCTAATAGGCCAAGATCCCTACTTCTAACGTGTGCTCGATGGATTGGTGAGGTGAGATAGTGACTTTTGAGCGTGGAGATTGTCTAGCGATGTCTTTAAAGGCAGCTGGTGCTTTGACAATATTCTGAGAGTGTAGTATAATTAGTAAGTAATCCATGTCGTGGTTGCTCTAATCCTGCTCAAGTCGTTAAGTACGCCTTGTTTGAAGGTAGTCATTTTAAGCACAGGATCCGAATTTGCATCTCTATTCTTTTAATAGAAAGTTCCTCTTTTTACTGTCTATAGGGGAGCAGCCATTTTGTGCAACAATAGAATATCTGAGCAAAACATTAGTCTCTTTTTTGGCGAGGTCATTCCTACCCGAATTCAGTAGTCGACTACGTACTGCGTTGTGGTTATAATAATTGTAAATTAGAGTACTGTTTAGATCAACTATCAACTGTTTTATTCTTCATGTACTGTTGTATTTCGATCAAACGCCAGTTTGGACATTTTCGATCCGAAACCACGTTAGGATGCAATGGGTTCAATGACAAAACTTTGGAAAGGTCTCTAAAACCTATTAGTTGCAAAACATTGTTAAAGCAGAACTTGAAGACTTCGGTGGAGTTATTTGTTTATGTCAGCCTTGAGTATGGTAAGGCGTATCTTGTTGGGTTGTTTTCGGGTCTCGGGGTTTGCAAGACTAGTCACCGTAATGCCGATGAGAACAGATGCTATTACTGGCATTATTTGGGGTCTAGGCATCGCTATGACATAACCTCAGATACTTGTTTGCTCCCTAGCCCGCAGGGAGACTAGCTGGAAAGCTAATGAATTTTCATTGAAGATTATACATTGCTACCCTTGATATTGGCAGAAACGTTTTTGCTTTGTACATGCCATCTACTACACCCCAGCAATCACCCGGAGCTGACACGACATTTGTGTGTTACATCAGGATTCCCATTAATTGCAAATAAATGTGACAGCCTGTTTCGGAACATGTCATGAACGGTTGCGTGAGTTCGCAGACTTATTTTTTAGGAACAAACCACAGTCGAACCTTTAAACTCTTTCATATGAGGCTGTAGAGCATATTCTGACTTAGGTTTTAGGCTTATTCGGGCGATAAGATATTATTATGGTATTAGTTTTGATCGCGTGTAGCGATTTGTTGATATTTTTAGAATGGTCTGTCAATTTAATCTTTAATTTACGATCTTCTAGTAACCGATGCAGGATTTGAGCATGATAATGGTATACTTATACAAAATTATTGCAAATATTTAGTATTTATTTTTGCGTGTTTTAGAATCATCACTGTCTGCTATTTATTATAGAGGGATTATTATTTTTACTTCAGGATTTCTTTTTGACTTCGTGAGTGTTATAGCACTCTCCAATGCCTTCCCAGTAAATATAACCGCCTCCCCCGTCTAGGAGTTTTTAACAGTAAATTGAGCCCTGCCAATGATTTTACCACTGTGTAGATTTGGGTAAAACATCGTTGATACATTTCATCATTTACAGAAGTTTCATCTTCGATGATATTTAGTAATTTTGACAAGAATAATATCGAAGCGTCAAGGAAATTGTGTGTGTTAGTCAGTTTTGTATACAGATACATACATTTGGGTAGAGTTTGCGTAATACATGCGAGGCGTTCTTTGTTTGCGAGAGATAAACTTCCATTGACTTGTTTTAAATTTCTCTTGGTACTCGGCCAGCTATTATGTTTCCAGGCCTTACTTACTGTGTTTCTTTGCTGTTTGTTTGCAACTGAGTATTGCCAGCACAATCCGAAGTGTCAAGGGCTTAAGAGATGCGACCCTGTACGTAGGCGATCAATACGATAGCAGTTCTGAAAGATCCATTAAAGAATTCGGACAGTGTAATTCTGAAGTGGTGTAAGTATTTCGATTGATCAGACGCGGAACGAAACGAGCAATACTACTATTGGGAGAGGCCTGAATTTGTAATGGTATTATCAAATTTCCAAGGAGCAGCAGCTTGAATAATCCCCCGATCTCTAAGAGACAATTGTCACAAAGCCTCTGCCCTTGCATTACTCCCACTTCCCTCTCCCACCTGACCGCAAGTCCCACCTTGGATTAGACCAAAACATATAATTATATTGTCCGAAGAAACACATCGATGTGAAGACAGGTTGTAACAGAGCCCTCTGAGTTGACTTTAAAATAGCTTTTTAAAATAGATAACAGTTAAATTCCCGTATCAGCAAGGGGCCTTTTCAGGGTTTGGGTGTAGATCGAAATTTTGAATGAAACGCCCAGATTTTGCTTGGTGAGGTGTTCCGCATACGTTGAAGGGAGGGAATGAAACATATGACACAGGGAATAGTACGGAAGTGTACCAGATACAAAACTTTGAAGCTTGCTGGTAGCTAGCTATTGCTTTAAATCCATCTATTGTCAACTAACATTGCTTTGATCAGTAGGTGCTATTGCTCCATTTCTTACCCAAAGGTATACCCTATTCTGTCGAATGCGTGAATGAAACAGCACTGGTAGCTGCGCAGTTGTTCAGGTGTTTCTATTGAAGTAGCAATCCATGTCCTTTTAATTAGTTTGGGCTTCTGTTAATTCTTTTTGTATCCACTTTATTTAACAAGTAAGATTAGTGTCTGAGATTTAACTAGGTTTCTGATGTTTATATGTTTATAACATACATGTCCAATTCCGTTGCCATAATCATCATTATCAACATTTATCAAGAACAGTACCTTATTTAATGCCATCATTTTCTTCATTATTATTGTCTTCATGATCATCGTTATCAGCAGCAGTAGCAGTATCATTATCGTTATCATCTTCGGCGTCATCGCCATCATCATCATTATGATCATAATTATATTACCTCCCCCATCTTCGTCGTTGTCATCTTTGTCATCATCATCATCACTATCATCATCATCACTATCATCATCATCATCATCATCATTATTATCATTATTATCATCATTATCATCATTATCATCATCACCATCATCATCATCATAAACATCATCATTATCGACATGGGTGCTCGTTTCCCTCCCTTTTGTCTTTTCTCTTCAATTACCTACAATTACAGTCTGCAAGGAAGGTGTTTCCGAAACTGTTGTTTGCGGTAGCTTAACGCTGGATACCATTTAGTGATTAACAGACCGAGATAAGTAATCTGTCTACAGCTGTTTCCTTCCCAAGTACAAAGGGTAAAGTTAGGTGGCAAGATTTTAGGAAATCACGGAACGATCTTATTAAATGTTTCCACAGTTTAATGAGTATTCTACAGATAATCGGGTTGGTGTTTTTTGACACTCTTCAACCATAGTCTTTTGTAGATCTCGATCTCTAAGGTGTTAGCAGATAGGAATTCCTCCCTTGTGTTAATTAGTAAGAAACAAAGTTTTAAGTACAGTCGTTTTATAAAAGTACAAAATGAATATCCCCTTTGTGACATGTGACATCTCTTTGTTCTTCGAATTAGTAGAGTTGATTCGGTCGGTCGAAGATAAACCGAGAATGTCATGACTTCTCAAGGAGAGGTTAACCCATTATTTACGGTTTTTTAAAAAAAAGATACAACCTTGTCAGTTATTCTTACCCCAGCACCAACCCCATACGGGGCATAGTTCAAGATCAAGAAAAAACAATTCTCTTTGTGCTGTTTTCTTGTTTTCTTTTCCAAGCAGACTTGGTGGAGGTTGCTTTAGAATCTGTCCATATATGTTTACTTGAAAAGAATCTCTAGAAACTTAAACGCGCATCTGCTGTGGGAAACAACCGTTACTGGGTATATCCAGGTGATGGAAATTTTGAGTTCCAAATAATCTTATTGTATTTCATTATGAAAGGTGGTATCAGACAGCATTGTCAGAAGGTGACAGGTGGATTTCCGAGGTTAATCTGTTGATTGTAGCCATTATCAATATTCTGCGCAAGCGCTTAACAACGCGCTGATTAAAATGAGAGACACACACTAGATAAACAGTTACTATGCAGATATCATGCATCTCTGTGAATGTTAGTCGACTGTTGCACCTGTCGGCTGTGAAAGATATCTGATAGAAGGGTTTTCCACAAGTTAATCTCATTAGTATTCAGAATTAGGCGAGTAACCTATTAGCCTAGGCGATGCACAACTGTGTATCGTGTTGTAGAACTTCAAACCTAATAGTGCATAACAAAATCCTTCTTGCGTGTGGTAAAGCTTATTGAGATATCACGACATACTTTGGAGTTTGAGAGGTAGATCATGGAAACTTCAAGTTCACATCTATTTACTGGTTTTATGTATTTTTTAGTTTCTGTGGCCATTGTTCACACATAAGCAACCGGAGTGAACGGGTAAACTTTTCGTTATTGTAGCAATTGTAACGAGTTTTAGGCAGTGTAGTACTACAAGCCGTAAACCAGGCAGTTCCTATGCTTCTTGGGTGATGGCAACTTTCTTCACTTCCATACATTTTATGTCAATGGCTCCCTGTTCCCAAAAACCACCAGAGAGACTAGAGATATTTAAAATTCACTATTCATATTTATCATCCTTTACTTTTTAAGCTTTTATAAAAACGTATTTGGTAAAGGACTAGTAAATTTGGTGACTGGTATAGGAGAAAACTGCTAACTTGTGCCGCCTAGAGTCGTTTAGCAAAATATCGTTACCTTTTCCCGCCCACCTTGCCAACTTTATGTATCTTAAACTACTGCTAGATGTGAAGTGAGGTACAAGTGATTGTATAGTGCTTATTCTGCCTTTTCGTTCTGCAGATGAAGCCCACATGGCGCCTGACGGAACATGGAAAATGTACCTGTCCATTGGCATCAGCAGTTTAGTTGCGATCATTGCATGTATTGGAGTTTGCTTATACTGCTACAGAAAGAAGCAACTGGAGGACGAAGATGACGACGGGGTCGGACACATTCGCGCCCCGTCTTTGGGTGGAAATGGAAAGTACGCACCCATAGGAGTTTCAGCATCAAAGCCGCAGTCCGATTTTGAAAGTCCATTGACATCTCCAGGGGATTCCCCTGGAAGAGGACAGCGGTCTGTTAAATATGTTGGCCGTCGTCCAGTAGGTTATATGCAAGAAATGGGGGTTCAGCCCTACGATATGGGATCGCAACAGTCGCTAACTTCGACTTCATCAAGCCCACTTCCACCGGAACCGAGGCCACCGTCCCCCTCCGAGCAAGGTCGTGGTGATCTGGGGACCATTTACTTTAGTCTTAGCTATAATATTTATGATTTAGTTCTTAAACTGATAATATCAAAAGCAGTTGGACTGCCTGCAAAGGACATTACAGGAACAAGCGATCCGTTTGTCAAAGTTGCGCTTCTGCCGGATAAGAAGCATAAACTGGAAACGAGAGTAAAACGCAAGAACCTGAATCCTCATTGGAACGAAGTCTTTACATTCGAGGGTTTTCCTCACCAGAAACTTCTGCAAAGAACTCTTTATTTGCAAGTGCTAGACTATGATCGTTTTTCAAGGAATGATCCTATTGGTGAAATTGAACTGCCATTAGCTGATGTTTCTTTACAATCGGACCCAGTGCCCTTTATCAAGCATCTTAAACCATGTAAGCGATCACCGGTAAGTCGTAGACTCCCTCATTCTTCTATTAGGTTTTGCCAGTTTTCTCGACCCACGTCTTCGTATATGACACGATCCTTTCTTGTTTTTCTTGATATTTTCCTTATTCTTAGACTGCTCTTTTCTTCATCCACATCCTCTTTGTTATCCTTTATTTTTGAAGTCTACCTCTGCGTATTGCCTTATTTATGCCTGATTTGAATTCTTGCTTCAATAAGTTGGATACAGTAAATGACCATTGTCCATGCCCGTCTTTCCTGTATGAGGTCACACCTCTTATTGTAGCTCTTCAAGTCAACCAGAAGGACCTTTTCCCATTCATTAATTTTATTCTTCAATGAAAAATAACAAAGTGAACATCACAGCTACAAGGAAGTAGCAAAGGTTTATAAGAAGAATAGACAATTTTTTTTTTGAAGATTTTCGCCTCGTAACATATGGCAAAGCAGGACATGTTTGCAAAAGTCATTTTGCAAGTTTCTTTGCTTATTCTGTGTTGTGTGATCAATGTGATTTTGTTCTCCAATAAGGATAAGCAGTGTTAACGAAGCATGCAGTGTTGAGATGATAAGGGGTTATGTTGCAATGCGGTTTAAATAGTTGGCCATTGGATACCGAAAGTTTGGGTTGTTTACAATATCTAGACGAAAGAATGGATGCCATTAATATCATTGCAGTCCTGGATAATGTTAAATATATGAGGCAACTTGGTAAGTCCCGTTGTTTCCAGGTCATGAGGGTTGGAAAGAACCAGAGGTACCCTTAGCGTAATTCTCTACCTTCAATAATCATTTGATTTGTGCCTCCTTCCCTAACTATCATTGAAAGAGCAGCATTAAGCAAAGCATTACTGTTTATTCATACAAATACTGGTTTAATTTTGTAGCTAGCAAATTTTAATTTTGTAAACGATGCTGCCTCTGAGCTCACAAGCTGCAAGGTCAGCTAATGCACTAGTAGGGCGTCAACCATCCATCGTTTAAATAATTATGTATTCGATTATGAAAATGCTCTGATGCTCCCTACAAGGGCCAAAGTGCAAGATCATTGAATGACGTGTTGACCTTAAAAGTAATTAATTGTTTAAAAATGCGCCTTAACATTCTGTTTCCCTGCAACTGAATCTGTATGGAGGTATCAGACAATCTCCAGCCTGTAGCGTTCCAGCTTGATGAGTGGTGTAAACGCAATAATGGTTCTTTGACACCATGAGTTAGTACCATTTTCTTATTTTACTTCTTTGTCTTTGCAGGACTATCTTGGTGATCTGTTAATATCAATGAGCTATAACCCCACCACAAGTCGAATAACAGTGATCGTAATGAAATGTACAAATCTGAAAGTTATGGATATCACGGGTGCTTGTGGTAAGTTTGATTTTCTCATCTTTTACGTGTAAATGTTGAAAGTTGTCATCGAATTTTTAGACAGGAATCAATGTCGTATTTTGTGCATCACTGTGTGTGACACAACTTTTACCCTTGTTTCTCTAGAAAAGAAAGTGTTTTGCCACAGTTTTGTTGCGTCATGTTACATAGGAGTGACTGTCACATTGGCTCGCTGAACAATGCAAAATCTCATTGAAGCAAACCGGGACTGAGCAAGACACATACAGAGAATAGGAGCTATCCGTTTCTGACACAAATATATCAAGGTTTCGTTTCGTCATCTAAGGTAGCTGGTGTACATTAAATGAGATGTCAGATAGTTCCATCTTGTTTCCATGCTATGGCTTTTGTGCAAGTGCTTCAATTTGATTGATGACGTAAGTAGCAATGGAAACGACAGAATGACAGACTAGATAAACCCTCGGGATCCGAAGTGCCAAATTCTCAAATGAACCCCAGATCAGAAATGGGAATGTTAGTGATAGTCAAAAACGTGAGCCACGTCAAGGTATCTGCTCGATTCACCAGGAAATGCTCGTCAGCTCGTACTATTTACTTATATTTTTTACTCAGTTAACTGCTCTGTTTCAATTCAAGCTTTGGTTATGGGCGCATGCACAGTTTATTTGTTTTAATGATTGAACTTCCAAAGTCGTAAGAGTAACAATCATAGGATGGGGAGAGCTGCGAGATTGATCTCCTTCAGGACGCTCAGGTACACGTGCAACCATCAAACCAGCTTAAAAGATTTGTGGACAATGGCCTAAGGAAATCCGAATACTGTTGTTTACTAAACCGTTTTTTACGTGAAACACAAAGCAAATAAATTGACAGGCAAGGCGGATTGCTCCTCTGGTCATGAAAGGTGAATTTAAGAGTTGAACCGTTTTAAGGTTAATCTTGCAAACAGGATAATGGCGAAGAATGTGACCAATCTCTTACTTGGGTCACTCAGAAATAACTAATTTGCGTCCTTGCAAATAGGCAAAAAAGAGTCAGAGGGACAATGCAGATGAAAATACTAAGGAGTTGATATGTCGGTTATAAAGTAAGTGGGTTCAAATGCAGTCTGGGTCTTACAACCGATGTGCTGATGCATGCGTCTAAAGGGGAATGAGGCCCAATATAGGACTTATATAGTGTTGTTTTCTTGATGATGAAAATAAATATATATTCATTAGCAATAGACAGTTTCAGGAGATAAGCGGCAGGCTGACTAGACCTCAGCCCATTGGTTTGAAGTGCATAAATTGTGATGTGACAGCATCATCCAGTAAGCACGTCATGACTCTGTTGTTGATCGCTGTGTTTTCTATTTTGTTTTAGATCCTTATGTTAAAATTTATCTGGTTTATGCTGCAAAACGAATTGATAAAAAGAAGACCAATGTTTTGAGAAGGACTCTCAATCCGGTTTGGAACGAGTCGTTTGACTTCGATGTTCCTATTGACAAAATCCGGGACATTTCTTTTGTGTTCACAGTAATGGACTTTGACCGAATTTTAGCCAACGAGGCCATAGGCCAAGTGGTCATCGGATATAGGACACATGGGTCTTCATTACGTCACTGGACGGATATGATGAACAATCCCAGAAAACCGTTTGCAATGTGGCACAAAATTATAAAGTACTGAGAGTGTTCAGTTTGTAACCTTTAGAAAACGGTTATCTCGTTCATTTGCACATTACGTAAATATCCAGGAAGTTGCCATGACAACAAAGATTATTGGGACGTGGAGACTGCAATGGCGTCGGGACTTTATACTTCATGCCGCAGTAACATGTTTGCTTTCAATTACTTTGGAATAATTTTAAAATTTCCCCCGGCATTAGATTAAATAGAGGAGAAGTATGAGCAGGAGTGGTAGTAGTAAATGTTACTCATCTGAATCAAAGACTTAGTGGAGTACTTATTGAATGGTTATAATATCAACGTCGTCGTGATCTGGGAACTAAACTACAGGTTATCGTTAATACTAAGCAGTGACGTACGTAATTAGCAGCAAAACGTGCTGATACTCTTCGCTTTGGTCCCTTTTAATGGGGAGTAGTAACAACCCTGTCGAGAGCAGATCAATCGGGTAAATTTTGATCGATTCATAATTCGTAACTAAACAGTAATCTTGAGTCCTGACTGAAGGGAGGTGTTTTGGAAACGTTTTAAACGTAGTAAGAAGTTAGAATGCAAAGTTCTGGTTTTCACGTCAAATGGAGGCTGTTCCTCGTTGATGGAAAGATTCATGTACTCAGCCGTTGATGAGAACACATTATGTTGATTTCAGAGTTTAAGTATTTGCTCTGATCAACATCAAAAGAGAAAAGATCGTAATAATCCTCTCAAATAGACAGAAGGAGATGAAGCAAAAAGAGGGTTGGGCATGTTTTGTGGCAAACTCGTTTCTCACAAATACGAAACTACTCCGGTCTGTGCTTTAGACATTTTTTAATCTCTACTAGCATATTATTATTATTCTTATGTTAAAATCAAATGCTGACAAGATGACCTATTATAGAGCCAATTGCTTCTTTGAAACTTCAATCGGAAGATAAATACTGGGTTCATGTTCTCATCAATGTCTTGAGAAAAGATGAAGGTTAATTCTTCCGGTTGTTGCAGGAGCTAGGGTATTGACAAAGTAGGCAATGATAATGCCAGACGATTTTCTGCATTTCATATTACGACCCGTCCTGTTGAAAAACACTTGAAATATGAGCAAGGTGAGCAAGGTACTTGTTAAGGAGTAGAGCTTAATCGATTATTTACATCCAATACTTTTGTTGGCTTTTAATCGATATTTTAATGATGGTACGCACTTGAAGTAAGCTCTTATCGCCCCACGTAGAGCCCAGATGTAGGGGCAAGATCGTCTTCAACACGCATAGTTTGCGTGTTTCCAGTCTTCCTAGTTTACAAAAACGTTGCACCTCAGATATTGGGATTCTTTATGGGTTCGTTTTTGTTACTAAGGTCCTGAAGTGAAATCAAACCTTGTACCAAAGGTATGCTTATGGGGTAAACAGCCTACAACTTTCAAAGCAGGTTGCTTATGCAACATTGATAATTAAAATCATAAAACTGCTGCAAATGCGATCAGTTTTGCCGGCTAAACTTTAAACTTAGCGACGGAAGTAGTAGTATCGTAATTTCATAAGTAAAAGACCAGTTAAATTTATCACAAGTTATAACAATTATGTTTAATGATTCCCTGGTATGCAAGTCGGATAACAATAATTTCCATCCGTTATCTTGGGAGTATGTTGATTTTAAAGAGCAAGAGAAGGATTTGCGATGATTGTAGAGGTTGACGTTGATTATGCAGTACATATTGAGGTTGATTGTGTCCCATTACCAACGCATATCAAAAGGTAAACGTATGAGTCGTTTTAAATGTTGTTTAGTGTTTACATTGAGTTTTTTGTGTTGTGTTTGCTATCAAATGGCACTTTACTTAGAGGAGCTGTTTTGTCATCTTTGAGTTGTAAAAATATCTTTTGGATACTGGTCATGGTTTTTCAAAAGAGATTACTTATAGAGTTTGTTGTTACAGATGTGGTAGGGAACCATACAATACTATAGACGCAAGGAACTATGCACTCTACGATTACATCATTTCGACCTAAAGCAGTGAAACACAGTGGTATACGAAAAACAGTCAGCTATAAACTTTACATGATACCGGAACCAAATATAATGTAGGAGAATAATGTAAGGAAACGACGTGGGATAATGTCCATTTTTCTCTGCGTAAATAAGAAATGCCGACATGCTAAAATAGGTATACTGCAGAGACGGAGCTTGTTTTCTCAGGTAACACTTTGCTGAACAACGTCTACAGCGCTTTTTATCGCAAATGTTTATACACAGATGACACTGAGGTCTTTAGTTGGCATTAAGGTTGTTATACTTGTTTGCCTAATCATGGATGGAAATGTATATTTAGACGTCTTCTAGAGCTAGCATTGGAAGTCCAAACAAAAGTAGTTCAATTTTTAATGGAATAACACAAATTTAGTTTTTAAGTACTCGACGTCCATGGTCTTACTGTAGTGTTGAGCAAAGCATTATACACCTCCCTTGCATATGACTCCAGTGATTTAAGTTCCCTGAAGCAGTGTAGATCACCATTGTTTTGCTATAGAATATGACAGATTTGTACGACGACGAATGCCATGTTTTGCCTTTACTACCATGTCAGTTTAAGTATACAATCAGATCATTCTTCCTCGCAAGTTGTAGCTTGAAGCCAAACGTTTCAAGTAAGCTGCCAAGCTGGTTTCCTAGGCAGTCATTATCCGAAAGTGAGTAAGAGAGCATATGCACGCCATCATGGAAATGCAAACGATACAGCAGGCGCGCAAATCACTCATGCCTACGACAGTTTTAATTGTGCAATCGCACATGTAGCTCACACAAGGGTCCTGATGTTCAACTAACTTGGTGCTTATTGAGTCCGAATTGGTTCAGTGTTAGCTATTCATTCTGACTGTCTCTTGCTTTGAGAGTGATTTAGAAGCCTACAAATGTGACTTTATGTAGAGAGTTAAGTTAGGCACTCCTATGACGAGTTCTTAGGAGACAAACCTTTAAAGATAACGTACGTATAATGATGGAGTCCATCTAAACGAAGACCACATTCAATTGATTCCCTGTTCTTACGTACTTGGTTGTGATGGCGGTGAGCTGTAAGTGTAAATAGTCTTCGCTGCCCAATCACCAGTAGGAGGTTTAATACAAAAGCAGATACCAAGAGACTGTACCTGTAACAGAAGTTGCATGTGCAATTGTTGTTCGCTCGAGTGATATGCCGGATAAGCACTGCCATTGAAAATTGGTTCACACATTCATAGTGCACCGAATATAATCAACATAATGGATTACTTGATTGCGATAAGTCAATAAGAATCAAAACCTCGACAACGCTTTGATCATATTTTGATTCCCTGGTAGATATAGATCATCTCTCCGTGTCTTCAGAAGGATATCTTGGACAGATATCGAGATAGATTCTACACATGCGTATCACAATCTTGTTCTTGAACACAGTACCTGATATTTGTAAAATTAGCATAATTGGTAATCAGAAGACTTTTGACTCGAAAATAGAGCGAGTCTTGTACTCGATTAATTTGTTCACGCTTAATGGTTAGGTTAATATTTTGACCTTTCTTCTTAAAGTATGAAAACTGTATTGACCGCTGGTTCGGATAAAGCAGGTTAGCGCAGGCACATCCCGATAAGGGCTCCTGCTCATGTAGTATCCGCTTTGGAGGCATATCACTGTGATTCTCCAGCGGGTAGTCAGTACCATGCGTATTTTATGCAGATTGCCCACAGACGGGTTTCTTTATGCAATTTCTTCCATTCACAGTATTTGATATGACTTCTTCGTATTCAACGCTGCTGGAGCAATGGAATGTGTCGATTGAGGGAGGACAATCCGATACGCATATCGTAATCGTGTTCTCACACACTGTTTTCTTGGGTTCTTCTAGGAAATTTTAGATTCGATTATTTTTCTTAGATTATGTATCCTTTTGTGACTTGTTATACCAAGTAGATCACGGAAGTAACCAATTCTTACAGCAACCAAGGGCATTCTTTGTGTTAAATTATTTATATTAGGGCTCGATACTGTAAAAGCTTTACTTTTCTTTCTAACGACAGATGATGTGAAGTTTCTTCTCGCTATTCATTGTCGTAAATCCTTGAATACTGCAGGGGTTCGCCGTCCTGAAGTCCTCCTTCGAGTCCCAAAGCTATTCAGAGACCTTTTAAAGATTTCTACCATATAGCACTTGGTAGGGAAGCAATAGGTTTTAAATGTGAATGTACGGCAACCTCCTCGATATGATACGTCAATTCACTGTCAGGATATTGAATTTATACCACCCATGCAAGGACGTGTTAACAAGTAAGAGATATTTGTTGAAGTTTCGTATAGAAGGGAAGCGGAAATTTGTGGTTGTAATGCAAAATGCCTTAGAACCCATTGATTCCTGATGTACGTTTCTGCGTATATTACGTAAATGTTGAGCTTTCGAGATTGAAACTCAAAATCAAGATGCCTTTGATGTAATTCAAGACTTATTTCCTTCTCATGTCGTCATTTTTTTGGGTGACCGAAACTGACCCCGTTAAACATCGAAACTGCGTCTTCTTCTCTGAGAGATTTTATCTTTGTTCGAGTAAGTGTAGGATTTGATAAGACGCAGCCAACCTCGTTGTGACGTAGGCTCCGCAGGTGTGTTTGAGGATTTATGAATCATTCTTTTGGATAATTTATTCTCTTATAACAACAATTATTATGGGTGAAAAAGAACTATTCATTTGGATAATGGACACCGGTTTTGGGTTATTCCATTACCGTTGATGTAAATATGCTTAAGGTGGCTTCAGACAACGTTAACAATGGCTACTGGGGAATTGACTATTACTTATTTTAAGTAATAACTATAGGAAATGAACTTGTTAATTTGTTGTTGCATGTAGCCATCAATATATTCACAGAGTGAAGCGCAAGGTTTTGTGTAATTAATGTATCGTGCGAAGTAATAAGCGATTTTCTCATTCTAATGGTGTGAGTCAACCCTAGTCATAATAGATAGCCATCGCGAATCCAGGAGTCAATATGGGGATGACTACGTCATACTGGTGTTTGATTGGGAGGCTATGAAAACTACATGCGGATTGGGAGACCTTCTGTGGTTGGTAAGATCCCGACGTTGGTGGACATCATAATTGTCTTTGGACCCCAGTTTTCGCTAGTGAATTGTATTGCCCAATACCTTAAGTGAAAGTAGGTAAGCCTGGAAAAGATTAAATGTTTTCAGATGTCATGATTTGCTAGCATCAGAATACGTCATGCATGTTCACCAATTGGAACGTTGCTCCGTAGTTCGTCCATTTAATTCCGTCATTTAATTGACCCAGTCCTTTCTTTTCCGTAACCGTATCAAAAGAGATTGTGATAAAGTTTTAGTTAATTATGACGTCAGATCTTCCTGGATTCGCGCGGCCATGTCCGAATTCCGCAATGTTTAGTGTCGTTTGTATCCCAAAACGTAATTCCAGGTGTATATACTTGTAGCTAGCAAGTGGTTGGTCGATGTAGGCTTAGAATACAGATGATACTGCGTCCGTTAAAGAATGGCCTTATAGATACATATTAGTTGTGTGTGAAGTTTATAGGGGACCGAGTTACCAAGTGATTTCTGATACGGCTATCGTCATGCTGATTACCAACTAATCAACAAACCTTAAGGTCGGCCATCTTATCCTTGTTCACTGCCCAACATTCATTGATATGCTTTTGAGATATGTTGGGTCACAAACTAGTTGTTTGCGTTCCCGTCCGAGATAGTCCTTGTAATTGTCAGTGGGCATAGAATTTAATGTTTAGGGATTCCTCGATATGTGCAGATAGTCAATTGTAGTTACACCTTAATCAAACTAGCGTTGGATGTGCGAATGAATAATGCAGTTGTTGTTGTCTTTTATTTATTGTCTTCCTTTAGCTTTTCCAAGACGTTTTTTTTGCGCAGTGCATGCGCTCTTCCATTGATCCTCAGGCCAAGGTATGATGAACATCATTGTTCATGCCAGGTCCACTTTAAAAGGATACAATCACATGTGTATACGAAAATGTTAAGTATACGGTTGTGGGTTCTGCGTACTTGTAAATGGTCACAGAGGAATGTCAAACGAGAGCACCTTTGTTGTTCCTCCCATGTTTTACGACAAAAACCTTTACGGATTAATCCCTACAAAATCCGCTGACCTGGTTTGGTTTAATTTGGTGGCCTTTCAGCTCACGACAGATTTGTTGCTAGCCTGGGAAGGATCCGCTAGAGGAATGAATCGCTCTCTAGAAAGCCTTACATTCTTGCTGGTTATTTGGTTGTTAAAACAAAAATCGTGGCGTACTGTGGAGGGGTCATTGGACCATTGCCACCTTCGCGGAATGAAACAAAATTGCAAAATTTGAAGAAAAATAATACCGATTTGATATTTTGACGTGTTAGTTAGTAGAAAATGACCTTTAAAGGCGTTCTGGACTATAAAATGTTGATCTTTCTTGGCGGGTACCCGTACCATCCACAAAAAGGGATGCCCCTGGGCTTTAACTCGTGACCTTATACCCACCTTAATACTTTATTGAGTGCGACAGTTCACAGGTATCACTAGGGTATTCTATTATATGAAAAGAAGCCTTGTTTTTTGTGGTAAGTGAACTAACTCTCGGGTCCCCAGGTCGCAGAGCAGTCGTTAAGACCTTGATAAACCATAAAAGAAACACAAGTCAATGTGATATGTTTTCCGTCATCTCTCTGTGGGAACTCTCGTTTCCTTAATTCACAACCAACGCAGCATATATGAGCCCTAGTATAACGACATGTCATGTAAGATCTCGTACTAAGCCAGCCATGAAAATAGGCACAAGTTAAGACCAACGTGACCCTAAGGTGAGCAGATGAGAAGAAAACATTACTGTCTTAACCAGATTCTTTGCATCCTACATCTGATATTGCTGCGCTTTCGAACTCACTGCACGTGCTCTTATTCTTTGAAGTTCTGAGGGCATAGGCAGGGAAAAGGCATAGTATAGGTATTCGTGGTATTCTAGTACGAGGGGAGGGGTGAAGAAGAGTTCACGGGGGTCACGGGGCGTTCATATGATGCTGTTGTCTACACCGAATTAAGCCAAATGCAACTAGAAGCTTTTCCCACTGTATTGAAAGAGCTCTAAGTAAGGTTTTGAGCAGCGAATTCAATTCCCTTCTCAACGTACCTTCGTGCGCCAACAGCAATGTGGTCGCAGTGGGTCTCCCGAGCTTGTTTGTAACACTATCCTCAACCAGATTTACGTATCTCGTCTCCTTTGATTATTCGGCCGCAGCAAAGTTGTCTTCCTTACCACTGCACTGTCAGTCCTAAGAATACGCCCTTCTGTTTTTACAGCACTGACATCAACGATGTCGATTCGTTTGAATTATTGTAAAAACTAAACAATTCTGTAAATCGGCTGTCAGTCTCTAAGGTCCTTTCCATTTACTGTTTATTTCTTGTGATTTTCAGTTCCTTTTCACAAGTTTATTTGCTTCATCATCTCAGTGTTCAACTCAGTTCACCATTGTTTAAATGGTTGACGTACCTCTGACGCATTCTTTTGAACACTTAATTGTGCCGCCAAGTATACCTCTCGAATGCATGTTTGCAATTCGGTAGTATTAGTTTGAGACTTCCTCTTCTCCGCAATCTATATCTATCACTATCTTCTTGCCACCATCGGCATTATAGGCATCGCATTATACGTTGCCTTAAAGAGGAATGAAGTTCTTGATCGTACCCAATCCCTAGCACTCAATATCAGCTCTCTAAGACTTAGCAAGAAGTGAACAACGAGAATAATACGTGAAACGTATATTTGGAATGTGCTCTTTTAAAAACCTCATCTCTAGAAGAGGAACAATATCTTGTCCATCATACTATTAGATTGATGACGTCATAGCAGCTTTTCTGTAAGTTCTCTGAAGAAAGCTATCGAACAGTATCAAAATCTCCCTATAAGTGCTTTAAATTCACACAATACGCCGTCGATTTTTTTATTGTGATCATGAACATATTCGTGGAAAATGGATGACTAGCCTATCACTGAACACATCAAACGAGCAATCACTTCTTTAGCAGGTGATATAGGTGCATCAAACACACGAGAAATAACGAATCGATGATCGTAAGATCCCAATAAAAAATGTAATGTTTTGATAGACATAATATGCGACGCCTTTTCAGAGTCAGCATCTTTGTGTTGCTTGTTCCCTTGAACCTACAAAGTTAAAAAGCGAACCAATTCAACAGTTACCGAAACACGTAAACTTCTTACACAAGTACTTTTATGCCCTGAACATCTTCAAAGGTTTACTTTTGCGATCTCATTAAAAATTTATCACGTAACAACATGTGCAATGTAGCACAACGCCATTCTAAAGTGAGATTGTGGTACGGAAGCCATGAAGTTAGTTATCCAAGTTTGTTTTCATTCTTTAATACTCTTGTAATTCTGAGTTTTAAGGATCTATCTATACTTGGCCACGAATAGTAAAAAGGCAATTCTACGGATTTGCTTTGCATCAGTGATTAAAAACCGGTTGTTCTTGTGCATAATGAAGTGTGATGGATGGACTATCCCGTCGATATGCACGCATAAGTGCTCAACTGCTCGATCAGTTGAGCAACCTATCTGTGAGTTAGAATGGAAGTGGCCGTACGTACGCCATGAAGTTAGTGAGTAAACCACAGTCACTTGTATCCTTCACGTTTTCTTCAAGTATATTCAGCGTGACACATGTATGACAAGGCTGGGCTATCGAAACACAGGTACAATCCATCCGATGGGCTTCTTGAGTTTCCCACCTTGGAACATCGACGTACAACAAATTTAGAACATTGCCCAGAGATACTACAGGCCCTTGGAAGGTCGCCCTTCGGATTGAGTCATCCTTCAACAATGCGTCAAACCGCTCACCATATGCACAAGTGCAGCAAATTGATAATAGTCATGTCAGAAAATGACATTAACACTCGCGTATACGCTAAGACAAAACCCACCGCCATACCGGGAGTATTTTGCCCCATATGATAAAAATCAATCACCCGCATGCTTTTATAAACAGGTGAGAGTGTATAATAGTTGAGTGATTCTTTACTCAGGGCGTTCAATCGTCAATGTGTCCCTCCTATTTCGAATATTGACCGTTTTCACATACTCCGAGATTAAGGGGAACGGTACTCCATTCCTACTTGCTACACTTGCCTACATCAGATTAGGCGTCGAAATACTTATCTTCAACAAGAACTTCATTAACCAATGAGCTCTATGAAAATCAGCTCCACTTAAGATCTTTAAAGAAGACAAAAGAACGTTAATTTCAAAGAGGCATCAAAATTGAACAATGTAAGCTGGAGGTATTGCAGAAGTCGGTGACGATACCAACCACAATTTATGAGTGTTTATAAGGTGGAGTGAACGTATTACACCGCGATACAAAAAGATAGTCCTACCTTTTCAAATCCACATTACCGAAGGCCTAGCAGTTTCATCTGGGATTGGGCAACTTATGAGTCAAGCAAATTCCGGGATTCCTTGGACACTGTTACCTCCACCAGTAGAAATGCGAATGATAGCTATGCCACATGACATTTCCGTATTCCATGTTGTCATTGTCAAGTCAACTTACATGTCATGGTCTCGTGCTAATTCAAACTCTAAGTTACAAAATCGTGGATAAATTTTTGTAAAGAGAGAAATATCTGTAAACAATACCAACAATATCGATGTTGTGTTTAACATGATTATTTGCTGTGATCTCCGATTATTGATACATTTTTGATATTGTGGATTCCATCAAAGTACTCGATAAATGATGGAGCGCCTCTGTCATTAAAAGAGTATAGTAAAGATTACAAAAAATGTATAATGGTGACATAGTATAGTGAGAAAATGGGCTTACTATAAAATTACGCGAAAATGCTATCAAAATTTGATCTGAAAGATGTGAAATATTGATCTTATAGTAGTATTCATATAATTTCGTTCAATATAATTCCACGATTATACTTTTCATCCGTGAGAGACGGGGCACATGTGATTCCATCTCCCATTCATACGACAAACTACAAAGTATATTTAGAAAGATATCATCAAAGGATTGCTATAAATAATCACGTAAGGGCATAGCCAAATCACACAACGTTTCACTCCTCCGTTCACTATACTATTTATTGTATAGCCGGGGCGTTGACTAAATTTTATTTTCTAGACCTGTCCATGATTGGTGCTCTGAGATTGTCTCTTACTGATACTACGTCTTTGCAAAGTTGTTACGTAAACCTGAAAAGATTTCTCGCAATACTATCTTTGGGGTGTCTAGGTCGCTATGAGATGAGGTTGCCTCACTTACGTACTTTGTTGTTTGTACTGATAATACGGACGCCATCTTTGTTCCGCCATTTTGAACGTTGCATTGTATTGCCTTAACAACGAACTGTTTTGAAAGTTTTTCTCAAGTTCGTAAGTATGTTATGAAGTCAATATCAAGTCTTCTTTTGCGTTTTAATCCTGGAACAGTTGATAGTTCCAATAGAACCATCCTTGTTGGTTCATCGTTGTTGCAGGTATTTCTTCTACATTACGACTAGAATCGATGACAATTTGGTCCATAAATGTTTCCCATGGCTTTCCTGCACTTTTCTTATCTGTGTTGGATTCCACAGTAGGATGTCACTTCTTTCTTCTTTCGAAAAGAGTGAACTACGAATCGAATTCTTCTTTCTCTGATGACAGTGCTAGCCTTCCTTAAAGCCCCGTACGGCTGTACACTGATGATGTGATCCTTCCATGATACATTCAAAACAGCCCCGAGCATCTTGGTGTAGTTGCCATCAATGGTGTTTTTAGATTCTTGGTGAAGATCCATACAACAAAACGGGAAAAGAGGGAGGTTGTGCAGGAGTTCGTATTTGCTTCATAAGTAGTGTCCATTAAAATTAGCTTTATTCTTTGATGATGGCCAATTAGGCTGTGATTTTTCCCAAGAGTTAAATATTATTCATGGGATATTGCATCAACAAGTCCTTCAGTGCTAGGCGAAGCATAAGGGGTTAGGTGTCATCCGGATTCTTTTTTAGCCTTCTCATCAATGTCTATAGTAGGAAACAATCTACTAACATTTTCTAACCCGTGGCTCCTTAGATAATTCCGTTTAGGAGTTCTAAATGTAAATACACAGTTTGTAAGAAAAGAAAATCTTAGAAGGATCTCCTGAAGTTATGAACAAACAAAGAAAAGTTTTAGTTATTACGCGGTAAAATGAAGACCTAACAGTAATAGTTACAAAAATTGTAGACAATTGATCGCTACTTAAATGTTCCGAGTAGTTTGCGAGTAGTTTTAAAGTTGCATTGTTTCCAGGTACTGTGGTATCATGACTCATCAAATATCTATGTGAGTAGGCACAACTGTGTAGGTTGTGT
>JAAAKL020003110.1:0-20230 GCA_010016065.2 Carybdea cf. marsupialis auct. non (Linnaeus, 1758)
GTAGTAGTAGTAGTAGTAGTAGTAGTAGTAGTAGTAGTAGTAGTAGTAGTAGTAGTAGTAGTAGTAGTAGTAGTAGACGTAGTAGTAGTAGTAGTAGTAGTACTAGTAGTAGTAGTATTAGTAGTAGTAGCAGTAGTAGTAATAGTATAATAGTAGTAGTATTACAGGCCCAGACCTAATGCTTTTGATTACAAGAACTTTAATCCTGCGAAGGAAAAAGGGAAGCATGATATAATCCTCTGGCAGCAGAATACCTCAACAAGGTATAAGCAACTGTGGCAACTGCATAAAACTGAAGTAAACAGGTAAACAGGGACTGAGGTGTCGCCTGGCGTTCTCACTCTTGGTTACCCTATCCCACACACTTGACACTCCCCCCCGCCCCCTTCATTATGGATCTGGTGCTGTATATAATGTAGTGTTACTTACTAATTAGTATCAAACCTGGTATTGGTGGTACTAATGATAGTAAATATACTTGCAAGCAGTTACTGAAAAGCAAGAGGGTTTATAATTAGACAATCATACCAGTATCGCCAAAACACAAACCTCTGCGTAAAACAAAATGTAAAAATTCAGAAACAGTGAGAGTGCCAATAAAGGAAATTGAATTAAAGCACCAGACAGTGAATTACTATCGGAAGGCATGGAGGACTTATTCTTCGTTTTATTAAAACATATTCTTTATCCTACAAAAAGTTGTCAAGTCCATAGGACAAAAATACATTCTATATTTACAAAAGAAATTATCATACTGTTCAAATCGTATACATTAAATCAATACATGTTCTGTTATTTTACATTTGTCAAAATATCTACTCTGGTGGTTCAATTGATCTAGACTTTGCTGCCAGCAGCAATGCAGATACCCATGTGCATTATCATAAAACTGTACAAGAAAACACGTAATTGTTAGTTATGTTATCCGTCAATGTTAAAAGCCACTTTTAATAAAAAAACATAGTGCATATATGTTGAATCTATACATGGACACGTCACAAGCCGAAAACGTAATCCAAAGCTGAGCCGTCTGCTAATTGATCACAACGGTGCTAAATATACACATCTAAATTGATGGAAGTTACTACATGCTATCCAGAGAATATCTACTTCACTTGAATGGGGGTAACATGTGCGTACTCTTATCTTTTATCTCTAAAACATCTATTGGAGTACTTACAGAAGTCAAATCTTATGCAATTCTTTAACAATAGCACATAAGTGTTGTACTAGAAGACGGTTCTTCCAGGTTCTACTGCAGCGAAGATACGTCAGTAAACATGTCTGTGTATGACCCCCTCCTCGCCCTTTTTGATTGTGTTACAACAAGGACTTTGTTGTACATACATGCTGTACGACGGGCAGGTTTGGGACAAGTAATCCACTGTTCACAAACACTAAAACCGGTCACCTGTTTTATAAAAGTTTAGTCGCAAAGGACCCTGGTACTTCACATACATTCGCGTGTATTTACCATGGCAACCATCACATTCTACAGACTAAAATGTCCTTATCGAAATCTATGTCTGGACGTGCTTACGCTTTGATATCAGTTTTCTAAAATATACTAGTAGTCCAAGCAATAGCTGCATTACAAACTCTTTTGATGTCAATTGAACATTTTACTGAAGGTAAAAACGAGTTACGTATTTACACCTTCAAAGCATTCTCCCTGCCAGGAACCATGCATGGATTAATCGACAATCGGTTGATTCATGTATTAATCGATAATCATTACATTAATAGATTAATCGATAATTGATAGATCAATGGATCAATCGGCAACAATAAGTATGAAGAATTCGAATCGAGCCTTACAATTTTGTCGAGGTAGTTCAGGAATGATAAAGAATAACAGCAGACGGGCAATTAAATCGATTAATAGAGTGAGAGAACTTTGGCCTAGATTTTTTTAAAATGTTCATTCACCGTTGTCTCTAATCCCAGGTCAACGCCATTTGTATGCATTATAACAACCCACTAAGCCCATCCAACTTCCTGATTTAGCTTAAACTTTGCTATTTGCCCTAAAAGGTGGCATTTGCCTTAAAAAAACTGCCGTTAACACTTGGGCACAAATACTACCCCTACCTCCGCTCATGATACTACTGATCTTTAATGTACACTTAAAGATTGTATTGTTCTATATTGTTCTAAATTAACCCCTTCAAAAATACCTGACTTAAACTAATGTTTTCCGATCAAGTTGAGATGATGTTAAACAATTGACTCACTTAATCACGATTCCACCCCTACATCACTAACACACGTCACAGGCTTTAAGTTCATCAGTGTATCTAAGATAGGATATTATAACTGGCACTTCTAGACATCGTCTCGTCCGCAGTAGTCATCTTTTCTACTCTATGATAACTTAATACTAAAGTAATGATACTAATATATGAGGTTTATTGTCAATATCTACTGAACTTAACAATATTAATTAGCTGCTGACCTTTATGAAGGTACTTGATAAAACTTTACAACACTTCTCTTATCTGTCAAAATAAGTCTACTTCTTTCGTCTTCAAGTTCGTTGTCTAAAATAACTTCATCACAATAAGATAAGTACGTGCATTGTGCATGTTACCTTTACTAAAATGGAATGCATTCCTTCCTACTCATGCACAGCTGGTATTTTATAAATACCTCTTTCAGTCGTACTTCCTATGCCTCTTCTGCATCAGCATGGCATCTCCACCACAGAACGATCTCCTTAACAACATCATCATATATACATGATGTTGCTGTGGGCATTTCATATTTTCCAGTCATCCATAATGCCATTCTTGTCGTCGTACAGTGTTCTTGCTGAGGTTTATGTTTAATAAACCCACGCTAAAGCAACCATGTTTACATGTTTACATATCTTCTTCAGAGCGAGGGATTAAAGAAACAACACCTCAAGAATTTACTCCATCACTGCACACTCTAATGCTCTTTGTTCCTACACATTTGCTTTAAACTGACTTTGATCGGTTGTTTTTCGATTTCCCTCTGCTGAGACTGCTTAGAAGGCGTTTCATAGTGACCGTGGAGTTGGAACTCGATGCACTTCTGACCTTTCGGGGTGGAGGAGTAGAGGGCTGCCGAACTCCTAAAATGTTTTTGGTCAGATAGTGAAAGACAGACACAATAGGTTCGATTTGTTCCGATGCCGAAACTTCGAAGAAGGCACAGTTATAGTCGCGTGCCAGTTTTAATCCTTCCACAGTCTGTACTTGTCTTGCAATGCTCATGTCTGTTTTGTTGGCCACAATCACAATAGGGGAAACCGATACTGCTGAGTACCTAACGGGGGCAAGAAAGAACATACAATACACATGAAACACATGTGTTCGATGAACAATGAAAGCAATGTTATATGTAAACTGTTTAATGTTGTACATAGCGGAGACGAAAAACGATGAGTTAGGTCGAAGCTATTCTATAGAGCAAGCGTAGCTAATTATGACATACACAAATGGGTCATATTATATATTTGAGGTAATAAACTTCGGTACATAAGAAAGCTATGGAACCTCTGACCCTATCCCTATTTCCACACCCAAGGACACATCAGTTTTCTTGTCTGTTTAAATCCTTTTTTCTTGTCGTCATTCTACAGAAGATAAAGTTCACCCATAAGCATGACAGAACCTAAGTAATCCTCTTAAACATGCAAAAAGTAAGAGATAGTCCAAAGCATAAATTGAAACAACAATCACCTATAATTAGCACTATGTAAGTGAGTCTACATTGAATTTACTATTGTCAGACCAATAAATCAAACCCTGCCTCTTCATTGTCGTTGCAACATTTTTTTTTTCTCCTCTTTCTTTTGCTTTGCATGAAACGACTTGACCTGTGACCAGCGGCAAGTGCCAAAACAACCTATGCCCGGAAAACTAGAGAATAGGGGACTGACAATTTCAATATCTCTCCACTCACTCATGCTCTTGATTTTAGCTAACGGAGATGCTAAATACCTTAACATTAAATTTAAGTTGTTGTACTTTAAATACACAAACCAAAAATTTAAGTACACATATCAAATAATTTCTATTATTCAACCAAGTGGAATCATAGTTTATGTCTTGAAAATGCGCCTTTCCCGTCGTCATCCTCTCACTTTGTACTTGTAATACATGAATCAACTTCAGTACGTCACATCGCAATTCCCTTTATCAATGAAACACAATTGTGTTATAACAAACATTTGATACCAATCGTTTCTGTTATGTAATGGATTCTGATACAGACGTAAAGGAAACTGACTCCCTCCCTATAAAAAATTATGTTGGGACGGCAATTGTTCATGTCTCCTACATAGAGGAGTTGCAATGCGTACAGATTGCCACATTCGGAAACTTGTTAACCAGAAAATTATAAATCACAATGAACTTGCATTGGAATTTATATTGAGATTTATCTTTCTTTTTTATGTCTACATATTGTATTTTAGTCAACAAATGTTGTTGATGTCCTTTTCTTCATGGTTGAAATATAGAAGATATATAGGGGTACACGATTGTCCCTACTAAGCAGACAACACCCGCCACCTGGTATGGCAACCAATTCGAATTTATACGTATACGATCTGAACTATAAATCATCCCAGCTTTCACGAGGTGTGCCTATTATAATAGTATTTCTGTAAAACTAAAATGCATTTATGGCGGGTAAGAATGGAGTTCAACGGTACAACAACACAACTTCACGAACCTCCTCGGTCCCATGTAGGTCGTTTTCCCTTTATACTGATCAATTAGGTCCTTAAGTTTCGATATTTCCTCAAAGCTTCTTCTATTCGTCACCGAATACACAAGCACGAAACCCTCTGCCCATTGAATGAGGTCGGCCTCGTTTCCCTGTAACACAGAATAAGAAGATCAGGTTGTAAACTATTTGATTTGCAGTGAAATTCTAAATGTGTTACTTGACTTAGTAATTCTGTATAAGTACGGTGTAGGCCTACTATCCGCATCTGTCAAATGCACTATATTCGCTTACGGAAGATAGTGGCAATTTCTTATTACCTGAAGAAAGAAAATTGGGCTTCATACAAGTGCCCTTGGGCTACGCTCATTTCAGTAATAACCGAAGAAGTAGCTATCGCTTTCAATGTGTTAAACATTTGCAATACAACACTTTACGCAAACTAAAAGTTGAAAGAGGCAAAAGGGCAGAAGCAAAATGGACGTCGTGCAAACATATGCCTCTATGTTGCACTCCTAACGCAAAACGGTCAAAATGCGGTCCGCCCCTAAGCCAATTTACAAGATGTAAACTTCTCCCTTTGTTTTAAGATTTCGCTTTCGGTAACAATGTTCTTGCCAGTAAAAACTGGTTGCTGTTTGTTGCAAACAGCAAATCGTCTCTGCAGCGTCCTGATATCAATTGATAAAACAAGGCAACTCCTCCTAACCTCTTATTAAATGTATTGAATTCACAAACAAACAAAAAGTGTCTCCAACAGATCTCTGAAAACCTTGTCGTTGTTTGCAACAACAACGAGAACCTCGTACTAAGAATTTCAATTATCCAAGACCTCAACCGAAAGTCCCTCCACCAGGATACCCACAAAACTATTAAAACTGCAGGATTTGGTAAGGAGTTGATACATAGCTCTTGGTTAGAACAAAAACACGATAGGAGAGCTGAGGGCAGGGAGAAATCCAATGATGTTTACACCAGTGGGATACATTATTAATAAACGGCACTCAGGTATCAGATAATTGCCCTCATTATCAAAACGGCGATGCAATTATTCTTCAGTGCCTACTTGAGACTCAATTTACAGGTAATCTACTTTTGAGGCACACATGATTTTTAAACACCTAGATGTCTTGTGGAGTGGCGTGGGCTTGTGTCATTGACTAACGCTCTTTGACTAAAATCTCCTACTATTATTGATGAATTGAGAACAAAATTAAATCGCCATCACTCAGCATAATCTTGTAAGGTAGAAACTTGAGTTTTTAAATGAAAATATATCTTTCGGGGAGCCCCTCGCCCCTATTCAATATTTTCTGGTTGTTGTCCCATTGCGTTGCAATCACTTTATAGATGGGCAATGTATACCGTAAAAGAAGAGATGTTTGTTAATAAATAGGTGCTTCATACCCCTTTCATGTCTTAACATATCTGAACTAAGCAGTTGACAAAGGAACTGCAATTATTCATAACAAAAGATGCTAGTAATTTGGTAGAAGCCAATCCATTTTTGACGTTATTACCTGTCCACTTTTGTCCACGATGTTTAACTGCACATCCTTGCCATCAATTGATAAAGCATGAGAATATGATGAGTCCAGTCCAGAGAAATACTCCGAAATGTAGCGTTTTGTTATGAAGCGAACTGTGAGAGCTGAGAAGAGAAAGGAAAAACAAACAATTGTAAAAACAAGAAGAAAGTAAAGCTTTGTAAAAAGTTAAAGAAAACTTTGCCCCATACTTTCCCGTTTGAAATTACTAAGCTGTGCGAGGTTGATTGGGCTGTGTGAGCAAATTTGTAAACTTGTTACCTACATATAAAAGAGCATATCTTTGTTTCCCGAGAGAATTCAGTTTGTCTTTGGCCAACAAAGAACTTGCTGGGCCTTAAAAACCACGGTTGCAAGGCCTGTTCTATGACTTAGGCCCTACTGCAAATGATAATCCATCCATTGGCAGAATTTTAGGATGCCTCAGAAACGACAGGGGACCCCGCGCAACATGGGCATGGCGTGGTATTGCAATCATTATTTTGTAGAAATTATAAAGAAAGTTCAAAATAGTACGTCATACTTTAATATAGTGATAACATTGATTATCGAGGTTAATTGCTTTGGTGACTATTATTCTCCCCTGTTTTAATACGTTTAGTGTGAAGCACCTCACAGTTTATTACGACTTCTCAGACGTTGCCTCAAGTTTCCATGATCGGTATCTTAAATTAAACAATCATCATCTTTTGATGCAGGATTAGGCCGCCAAATCAATGGCTCTTGCACAGATCTCTTTTTTGAAAATATGTTATGCTTAGATCTTCCTTGCGCCTATCTCTTTTTTGCAGATGCTTCCTCGTGCAAAAAGCAATGCATCTACGCTTTAATCACCACCGTTATCATTTTTTTGCATTAGCGGGGACTTCCCAGAGAATATCTTATCAGTAAATGTTCAAAAGATATCGTCTGCCCTTAGCACAAACCGTCCGAGATTTCCTTTAAAACTAGGATCTAGGGGCGGGGGGAGGGGCTTGGACTTCTGTTAATACATCAAGAGTGACTGATGTATTTTTTGACCCCTGTTACCTCCTCAGTTGCCCATACTACCTTTTGAAACTGCTACTTATTGATAAAGCGATTGAATGTCACCTCATTATCAACTCTCTGATTGAACCAAAATATCTACGCTTTTCCATTTTTGTTTATAAGTCATCTAAAAATAAATCGCTACGAGTTCATCGGTGCTGATGAGATAAAAAGGTTCACGTAGAAAACAAATTAAACCTGTTGCATACGAAACACATTTGCCAGAAAATCGACCCTTTGCTTACGTGCAACGATAACCTTATTAAGGGTACAGAACAAAACAGTCATCCAAGTTTAATTATCACTTGTAATACCCAGGAAGTGGTGCCGTTTCAGAGGTTTGACTGTCGCATTGAAATTGATGACAAACTCGAAAGGGCGCAAAATGCTTCTTTTATCTACAGATTACGAGACCGGAAATAGGATCTTCCTTATGGTCACGATTACGTTGTAGATAATAAGTCTTGGAGATTTGGAGAAAATGAAAAACATTTTTAAGTTTCGAATGTTCGATGCTCAATGCTTTGTTCTCGTTTAGGGGTATGAATGTGGGGAGGGGGTGGCGTAGTTTACTTTGTACCTTTCGTTTTTCATACTTTTTAACTCAAACTTGGTCAGATCTCACAACAAATTTCTATACTGCACAATATTTTCATAATAATCCGGGCATATTGAACTAGATTAATAGCCGTTCGGATACGCTGTAAATTCGGATAAGGAAGGGTGTTTTTCACCCTTAAAAGCAGTTTTAACCTGTATCAAAATGACTATGGCTACATAAATTCAAGGTGTGACAAACTACATTAAGGTTTAAAGCAGATAACATCAGACAAACCAGCAATGCCGTTCTGCATTATCACACTTCGTGCCGATCAGAGAAATAGAGGTGCATATACATGTACGGTAAGCATCTAAAATTATAAATGTGGTCTTATGTGAAAAAAAAAATTAAACAATGATTTGGTATTCCTGGAGATTGACATCCTGATGATCAAGGCTCGGATAAACAGGGAAGTAGTAATAGCAGAATGGAGCAACACACCAAGCGGTTTAAATCGATCACTTCTACCATTACCCAGACACATCATGGCATGGATGCAACTACCCATTCGATATTGCTATTTTTCCCCAATCTCGCTCGTCAAGAGAAAGCGTCGTTCTTTCTCGCCTATTCTATTTTATTTTTGCCTCCAGGAATACAATCTTCTTTTCTAATAATAAAAACCGTAGCTACTGGATGCTACTATCTTTTCCCAATACTATCGATTAAATACTTCAGGAAACCAATGGAAAGCAGAAAACTCTCTAATGTCCGAAGTTGAGTTTCTCAAAAATTCTTTCGTCATGATCTAGGGGGGAGGAGGGAGGATGAGTTTTCTGATATGCTTTTTATACGGCGATCATAAAACTTCTCCGGTTGCAATTTTTTTCAGCAGCCTTCCATTTGTGAACTGCCGGCTTGGCTACGTAAAATTGATATCCTCACATTGCTACCTGTTTAACTTTGTGTTTCATATTCGGCTTGTGACAAAACTAGCTTTGATTCTCTGAAGATGTAATCAAGTTGGCACGGCATAATTAAAGTGAAACGTAGTTGACACTGACATTCAAAGTCATTTAGGGATTTGACTCAAGGATTATCTTCAATGATATCTGGTCAACCGTTAATATAGAAAGAAGACCGTTCATACGAACACGTGCTTTAGTAATAAGCAACTCGAGCAACAGATCTTCTGTTAGAAAATCTTGTACAGATTCTAATAGGAAAACGATGATCTCCATAGTTTGCAGGCAAGAAATCCATCGCAATCCCTTTCTCGTGTTGACGCCAGCTGTTGTGTTTCAGAGTGACGTCAGGCTTCCCAGTTAAGCAAGTCTAAGAATAAAGGTCAAACAAACTGAAGACCAAATAAACGACGGTAAAAACTTCACGTGTAGGCATATGCATGTATTTCCATGTCTAAACTTCGAGGTACGATGTAAACTTCAACATCTTTGTAAACTCTAGGATTTTTATGTAAGGTAGGTAGTTTTCTTATCATGTCAGATATAGGAAAAGAGGCACCCAGCTATTTCTCACTTCCATTAAGTACTACCTTGCTACTTTCTTGTATCAACATCATTCAAAGAACAACAAGGTACTTGTTGAAAGATTATTTTCTTTTTAAAAAACACGTTGCCCCATAACACTTGCAACTTTTCTTGATCTCAAACTAAAGAGTAGTAAATAGTCCGTGTTTAACACAAAAGAAACCAAACGCAATCGGCAAAACATTTTTTCTAATGTTTAGAAGGCGCACTTTCACTGCCACATATTGATCGAGGGTACCCTTAACCCTTTTGCATTGTGTCGCGAATCCAGACACACCTCTCAGGAAATCATCGAACAGTCGGCGTCAGAGCTCTCAATTCCTTCACTGTGAAGTTAATACTTAGTCACTTTTATTAGTAGTTAGTCTTTCGAAAAATCAGATAAAATATGCCCTTCGTGTTCTGTTTATTTTTTGAGCATGTACAGCGCTGATATTACATTACCTACACTCGCCCCCGTTATAATGCTACGGCACGCGAGGAGTTTGCTATCATGTAAGTTATCTCCTTCTGAAACCGACTGTATGTTAATTTAGCCTTCATGAAGGTGACGTTCTTATGCACCGGGCAACTTTGGTTTCGTCAGACTCAGCTGGTGTCTTGTTCTTGAAAACCTCATCATCCTTTTTTAATACAGACGTGTTAAAAGGCAGCGAAACATTGGCATGAGATGTATAAACACGCGAAGCATAAACCCAGACGCTAGCAGACACGAAATATTGGCATTTTATGTTGATAGAGACTTTCCACTTGAAACAAGTAACTATTTCTATTTTTAAAAAGCAACTAATTATCAGGTTGCCATTGGAAATCACTATACAAGCTCAACTTTCTCTATTCAACACATCGTGTTGAAGTGTTGCAAGTGTTTGCTTATTTCTGTAACTCTTATACACTAGTGATCATATCTCCTTCATCTTCTATTCCTTAAGGTGACATCAGCCTGCAAAAATTGATGACTCAGTGATTCCCTGATTACAATTTCTAGTGTCCTACCATCTAAGCTTACACCGTGAAATCTCTTGTCTTTCATAGTTTGATGTAAGTGATGGTTCACCCTCTTCCGAAATAGAGCACATCTATGTACAAAAACACGAAGTGAGTTCAACAAGAACGAATAAGCGCATGAGGCACATAAGAAAAAACAATATCTGAGGTCATTCGGTATCTCGCTAACATAACTTTTTTGAAACATAGGTCTATTTGCCACACTATGTAGTAGGCCGAAGAGGGTCCACGTTCCAACTTATTAACAAGACCTCTTTTAGTTTACACATGTTCCACATTAAGGGGGGGGGGGGGGGTATAATACCTTACATCATTTGAATCGCCGATGCTGCAAAATCGTCCATGTCTGAAGATTATGTATTGCGTTGGGGCGTTATCTGTCAAATAATCATGCTTTAGTAAGCGACCCTCTCCTTCTGTGACCCTGACATGGTCCTGTCTGTTCACTCCTCTTACAACTGTAATACTCTATCTAAATCAAGCGTATCACATGACAGACGGCAATAACAGAGACGCTCAAACCTTATTGCATCATAAGTTATAAAGCACCGCTTGAAAACGACGTTGGCATACCCAATTACGTGCTACAAAAATATTAAAGGCTTCATTAAGAGGGCCCAATCCAGGCTTAGAGGATCATAACGGCTACTTTTAACGCTGGAAAGTCTGCTGACCACAAACGATTCCAATGATCACCAGAGTCGTTGCCTACTAATCGCCTATCAGACCACGCGAGGGCGTCGGTTGTAATACTCAGTGAACATCAGAAGGTTCCTGCGAAAGTGGAATTTGGGGAGTTTAAGAGCTCTTCCAACGCATCCTGATTTGGATCTAGTCTCACATTATCAAATTGTAATCCAATGGTTTAAAAACACAGAAACTTGTAAAGAAATTCTAAGTTTTAGGGGATTTTCCCGCTCTGTTGGAAGAGAGCAAGCCGCGCATTCATGGGTCACGGGATCGATTCCTGTTGGTGGCATACATTCTATTTCTTTGGTATCTTAACATACACATTCGAAGGTCTACCTTTTGTTATTGTAGCTCTAATTACAACTAGATGCACCACGACATTCCATTTGTAAGTAATGTTACATTATTGATAAGCCCTCTCAATGACACTTCGCGTGGAAAATATAGACTGCAAAGTAAGTCCTACCGCGAATGTTAGACTAGACTAGTGGAAGCAAGGATGTTATAAAATCTGTGGTGGGGTTAGCGACGGGTTCAAGGCTGGGCTTAGGGCCCGGGCCCCATGATGAAGGGCCCGTACCGTTTCAAAAATGCAGTAATAATTTCTCGAACGTTTAGAGAACAACAGCATAGCAGGAAAGGAGGTACTGGACCCACCACCAATTTAATAAGGCCCTGGGCAGAGAGTTGTTCAACAAGTAAAGACACTTACTTCTACATTAAATCAAAATCTATAACATGTTCTGCTGACTTTTTCTAAACCATAGTAGAAATAGTGGGCACTCGACGATTGGTTATAGGAATCAAGCATCAGAGTGACAGATTCTGTGAACGCGGTTAACTGTTGCGATACGTAATATGACATTTCACAGGCGGCGAAAATCTTATGCACCATGCATGAGTTTATACTAAGAGGTCCTTCCAACTTCAAGAAAATAAGCGGGCAGAACTTATACGTTACTCAGATCATAATCAACCCCGAAATGGGTAACTCACTCGTAAATATAATTTCAAACAGCCTCTTGCAAAATGTTCACAGAGGAAAGGCCTACTGCTCTGTTTCGAAATGCAGAAAATACCATGCTTTATTGTTCCTGTAGAAACACTAACAAACCAGAGTTTCCCAAGCCCACTAACTACCATGAGATCTTAGCCTCCGCTTTACTCACAAAAACAAACTGTAAACAAACGTCTGATTAAAATTTTCAGCGTCATAAAACGCAAATCAATATGAATCTTTGTTTAGAAATGTCTCCCAATATTTGGGTTACACTGATCTTGAGAAAATGCCATCGATAAAAAAATAGCAGATAATCGACAAGCAAAAATCGATGTTTTTTTTTCGAAGGAAAAGTTATCATAATCCATAAACTTTTATCATAATCAATTGAAGACATTCCACTTTCTGTTTTACATCAGATACGATGCGTAATGAGTAGTATGGAGTAGTATCGAGTTCACTATTGCACTTCATCTCCCTCGAAATCAATAATAACATAAATGATCACTTTTTTTGTTGCCTCAATATTTTATATTAGTAATAGCCATCTGTAATTGTTATGAAGTTATTTAACTGAATGCAAAATTTTAAGTTGTAAAACATTAACATTTGAAAGGCCCATTTTGTACAATTTGCAATCAGTTGCTCAGAACTTTGCCATGTGCAAACTAGAAATCTGATCGAAGTTAACTGTCGTTAAAAATCAAATATCACTTGAACCTTTCTTTATTCAACTAAGATGTGGTTTTTGAACAAAAGTAAAAAATTCAGGTCGAAAACAATTCCCCAACAAAGAGGCACATTCCAATTTTGTGGAGCTGAGTACATACCATCTCAAGTTTAAACTAAGAAGCATCCAAAGAAATGATGTTGGATCTTTGCGACGGAATCTGTTCAAAAGTAATAATGAAAGCCAGATCATCTGCTATGATAGTATTCGTACATTCATGATACAATCACCATAAAATGTCTTTAGAAGAACCAAGGCTTCTCTGTTACAATGTCCTCGGCAACAAAGATCACCCTACCAGGTGACACGCGAGTGTTATTTTTACCCTGCCTGGAATAGAAAATAAGTATAGATATGTTCGCAGAATAATCAATAAAATATCTTCTGATTTTTAATGCTACCCTATCAACTTCTTTTTTTAAAAAAAAGATCCCTTACCAGATTTACCAACTCCCTGAATACCAAAAACAGCAATTCTTGCCACGCTCTCTGTTAGTCTGCAATCATCGTATTCGATTCTATCCATGATACCAAAAACTTCAGACTTGCGGTGTATTACGCTTTACTGTGATACAACTCTCCAAAATGTGCTCCTTGAAAGCTCTCGAATAAAGAGCTTGTTTAAGTTCAGGCTTGGAGAAGCTGATATCGACTGTCCAACAGGAAAATGCTCCTTACACACCAGGCGTCGATTGTTCAACTGTCCACTGGGACCCTCAACAAACATTTGATAGACCTGCGGAAGTTCAGTTCAAGAAAATCCTTGTTTGATTTGCCTAACCGTGGTTACAGCACACAAACAGCTTGTTTACTGTCTTCCATTTATGGCACAGTTTGCTTCCAAAGGAGGTTTTATTCACCCATTCACAACAGCTGAACAATAGCAATGACTTGCTTCGTATTTTAATTTGTCAAGTTTTAGTGCCAACTCTTTTGCTTACAATGTTAAGAAAACGACAGCCTCCGTGATGGTTGCTTTCAAGGTACAATAGACATTGACAACAAAAAAGATGAATAAATACCAGGCATGTACAAAACTGTGTAACTAAATCTTGTTGATACGATGCTATCACTTGATGTTGTTTACATATCGTGGTTTTTGAGTTGTCGTTTGACAAAATTGAGAATTAAAATCTGGTGAGTGGATGGCTTAGCAAGGGATTGCTATCTACGTAATTGATGTAAATTGAGAATCAAACTGATCGATGATCGGAAATGCAGGCAACTATCCTCAATCCGATTTGAATCCAACCATCGCCGGATTTCTTTACTGATACAGCAGTATGTGCATGGACAGAGAAATAAAAAATTTAATCGAAAGTATTTATCTGCTCCAGCCCTCTTTGAAAAGCAGTCAGAAAATTGTCATCTGTTCCCTGGTGTAAAGGGCTTTTAAAGAATACGACAGGCGGTAAGAGAACTAGAAATAGCATCTGCTTCTTGAATGCCTGTGAACCCTCTTGATTCATAGGAAAACTTCTGAGCTTTTGTCTAGCCCAACTTCCAAGAAATGAATATCAAACTTTTTATGGCTTTCTTCTTTTATGCTCATCGTTACAATATCTTCCGTTGACATTCCTCAAGCAGTAGCGGCGCTAGGTAGGGACGGGGTGTTGAGGGGCTTAAACCTTGTCAAATCCCCTTTAGCCTCCTAACTCTGATATATAAAATTAAATATAGTTTTCGATTTTAAAGGTCTCAATTTTCGATTTGGCACATCCTAGATTTCAGCCTATTCTCAGGATGTTAATGGCTGGGGCATCTAAAAATGAAAATGAAAAAACTGAAATTACTGTAGAATATCGAATATGAAGAAGACTTTGGACGAGCACATTGACCATTGTTTATGTCGCACAGTCTTACCAGAAAGTTTATGTGGAAAGTACCTGATTACAAAAGGGGAATATTGTCGTTGAGCAAAGTCGAGATACCAACATAAGATGAATTGGACGTTGAAATGAGTTCACTTTCTAGCACTGATTCGGTAAGAAGCACAAACTGGGATCAACATTTTGGCAGGAAGGGAGGGAGGCGGACCTACTCACCACTAGGTGGAAGCACCACTAGGTGAAGGTGTTATCTAATTTGGGCAAAAAATGTAGGTAGGGCCTTTCTTATTCCTTA
Organism: Carybdea cf. marsupialis auct. non (Linnaeus, 1758); assembly: GCA_010016065.2. NCBI lineage: Eukaryota > Metazoa > Cnidaria > Cubozoa > Carybdeida > Carybdeidae > Carybdea > Carybdea cf. marsupialis auct. non (Linnaeus, 1758). Next base: position 14,918 of record JAAAKL020003110.1, read on the forward strand.
CCGGGATAATTTTAATGTAGCCCCACCCCCTAACCCCAAGAATAATCTTGCTTTTATCCAACTAGCCAAATCAAGATTCAAGATATTTCATGTTACTGATGCTATGATCAAAAGAATAAATATCGGATATGGAGATACTTAGGGATTCGTTTAGGCTTACGAGAGATAAAGACGTCATTGTTGTGATAGCAAACAAATTTTCTCCTCACACGACAGACAACTAACTGCAATATTTAACTTAGGCATGCAAGGATGGCTGTACATAAGTGACGTAACTTTAGCAGTCACTGATCTACTCAAATACAAGAAAATATGGCGGAGGAGATCCCCCTTTTCTCTTGAACGATTTAAATATGGCAGAAATGGAGTTAAATTCCACAGAGAACTAACAGGGGATTAGATTCTATTTTGTGATAGGCCGGTTCAATCTATACATCTTTATTTATTTTTGTTTAATACTCATTCTACTCTTCAAATGGAAAACCCGTGATTGTGATGGAGTGAAATTTTTTAAAGAGGGGGCATTCAGATGAAAACAAAGATATGTTTAATGTGCCACTTTAAAATGTAGTGGGAAGCTGCGTTGTTTTATCGAAAGCTATGGAAACAGTGTCGTAGTTTCAGTTTCATGTAGTCCAATAATTAGATACATGATGGTGTAAGGAAGTAAAATAGATATAGGATGGTGTAAGGAGGTAGAATAGATATAGGATGGTGTAAGAAAGTAGAGTAGATATAGGATGCTGTAAAGAAGTAGAATAAACATAGGATGGTGTGAGAAAGTAGAGTAGATATAGGACGTTGTAAAGAAGTGGAATAAACATAGGATGGTGTAAGAAAGTAGAGTAGATATAGGATGTTGTAAAGAAGTGGAATAAATATAGGATGGTGTAAGAAAGTAGAGTAGATATAGGATGTTGTAAAGAAGTGGAATAAACATAGGATGGTGTAAGGAAGTAGAATAAATATAGGATGTTGTAAAGAAGTAGAATAAATATAGGATGGTGTAAGAAAGTAGAGTAGATATAGGATGGTGTAACGGAATAGAGTAGAGCAGAGTAAAGTGCGATACAAATAAGAATCGGACAGAGTTGGGACATATATTTTTGCATGTATTTACATACATGTAGATACTACACAATGTTTATTATATATATGCTATACCATACTATATTTAATAATACCATGCTATGCTGTACTACACTATATTATACTGTACCATATGATACATGACTGTCAAACGTTACGTGTTTTGCTATATACAAACAGATCACTCACTTCTAGCCTCTATTGTGATGACTGGAAAGAAGCGGTTTTAAGACAAGTTCAAGTGACATTGTATCTGATAAAGAGGTTATTTTGAATCGATAGTTATAGGGGAGGGGAGAGAACTTTACTTTATTCCCAGTCCCTCTGCATCCCTGTCTAGCAACATACATTGTGCTGGACCATCGTAAAACAAGTTACTGCAATCAATGGAAAATATTGGTGTTTAAGACTGAAGTGTCGTAATCACCTGTGGTAACATTTGATTGGTTGGACATAAATACCGCATCTTATTTTGGTGAAGTGGGCCTTACCTAGTTGAAGTTATTTTGTTTACGTCTTGTCGTTTACACTATATAGATGATCATTGATTTTGTCATGCATGTAATTTTCTACATGGGTTAAAATAGATACACAATTACAGCGGCTATTGGTCAATAGGGTGAGGTAGACAGCCTTTGGTAGTAATTGTTACCTTTTAATGACGTTAGAAAAGAGCTTCAAGACTATTACACATCTTTGGGGCTGAGGCGCCTCATGTCCAACATTTTACATTACAGTTCTTCAGTTACAATCAAATGAGAATTGAGGCTTACAGTTGGTCCCAATTAAACAGTTTTTATATCATCTACGATATGATTATCCTTGACGGTATCACTGTAACGGAAAATTGTCTCATGAAAGGGATAAAGTTATATCGGGAACAAAGCTCCTTAATAAACGGATAAATGTATTTTTCTTCCGACCGAGACCATTCTTCAGGTGTGACTTACCTTATTGTTACAGCATTTTAGCTTGCAAGGAAAAACTACGTGTAGAATGAAGACAGGGTGCTTAAACGTGGCCACCCAAAAAGGGAAACGAAGGATCATTTTAAGATATCTTTTGTCTGCTAAAAAGTGCATCTCCCTCAGTACACTTGCTCTTTGTAATGATTGAATATACATTTCGGTGATATAAAATCTCGTTGGTAGTGGTGGGACCACGGGGAATAGAACCGACGGTCTTTGTAGCTACGATCCCATACCATAGCAAGAGAGAAATCTGGGATGTCATCTGCAAACATCATGCTCCACGGAGATTCCTGCCTGACCTCATCAGTTAGCCGGTCCATAAGCATTCCAAATAAGAAAGGCCTCAGAGCAGATCCTTGGTTCAACACAACCTTTACCCCAAACAATTCTGTCATGCTTACTGCACACCACACTGCTGTCTGGCTGTTCTCGTACATTTTTTGCACTACTTTTACATACTCTTCATTTACATTTAACTTCCTCATCTAATACCACAGTTCCTCTCTGCAGACCCTCTCATACGCTTTCTCCAAGTATATAAATAAACAATGCAGCTATTTCATGCCCTCACTATATTTCTCCATCACTATTCTTAGTGCTAATATTGCAACTATGGTACTCCCTCTGGGCATAAATCCATACGGTTGTTTACAATTCCTACAAGCCTCCTTAGCCTTGCTTCAACCATCCTCCCCCATATCTTCAAGGTATAACTCATCAATTTTATGCCTCTGTAATTTGTACAGCTTTGCACATCTCCCTTGTTCTTGTAGATGGGCACAAGAATACTTCTCCTCCACTCCTCAGACATACTTTCTACTCTCAAGATTTGATTAAACAATCTCATCAAGAATCTTCCTGCCGTATCCCCTAAGGTTCTCCGTGCTTCTGCTGGTATGTCATCCAGGTCCAGCAGCCTTGCCATTTTTCATCCTCTTCTGTGCCTGACTTCACTTCATCTTCACTAATTCTTTGTACCTGTTCCTGTACTTCTACTGCTATGTCTCTTCTCTCCTCTCTCGCATTTTCCACATTCATCAAGTCTTTAAAGTAATCTTTCCATCTACCCAGCACCTCAGCTTCATCAGCTACCATATTCCATTTGAACCTTTTATAACACGCACATGCTGAATATTTGCCTACTATATTCCTCTTCCTGGCTATTCTGTGCAAATTCTTCTCTCTTTCCTTTGAAGTTACTCTATCATACAATTCCTCAATAGCTTCACTCCTAGCCTTGGCAACTTCTCTCTTTGCTTCTTGGCATGAGAAATCGATATGAATCAGAACAATGTACTCCTACCATACTCCTATATGTCGATATTTCGAATGTTAACCCAAAATTATTTTAATATAAATCTATGGCTTGGAAGGGGGCTTGGAAGGGGTATGAATAGAATAGAAAAACGAAGACACTTGTAGAGACTGCGTGGCCAAGCATTTTCTTTACATCTATATCCCCATATCCTGTATCCAAATACCTATATCACTGTGCCTCAATACATTTACCATCTACTCCTATCTCGCTGCCCACCTATATACTACAAAAACCTTTATATAGGGAGAAGTCAGGCAATGAGAGGCTATCTATTTCATTGGCAGCTCGAGGAATCCTTTAAAACTGTTCTTGTATATAACATAGTGTGTTTTTTAACCTTTTCATCTGTTCTTGTTTTTTATCTATTTGAACGGAAATAAATTGTTCCTTTTAATGCGAATAAATACAAATAGTCCTTTCGTATACTTCGTATAATTAGTATTATCAACAGAAACTGGAATAATTAGAATAATCAGAATAATTAGCATAAATTAGTATTATTGGTATAATTAGTAAGCTGATAGCGGTAACATGCTATACTTGTTACTTTATCTAAATAAGAATTTATTACGCATTTGTTACAAAGAATACATAGATACACATTTATGTGCTGTTAGTCGTACTTGTGTCCCTCCAAGGGAACCATCATTATCCTCCAATGACGAAAACGCGTTTGACGTAGAACGGAGAAGCGAAACGAGAAACTAGTTTAAATTTTATGATATGAATTCAGCATATTTTAAGATGCAAAAAATGTCCACTAAACAGGATGTTAGAGGTGGAATAGATTATCTGTTTCCTTCAAAAATACTGTTATGTTCATGAGGTCGATACCAGGGCTGAAAGAACTGAGGAACTAGAAGAAAACCTTAAGGCGTATCAACTTTGCTTCTGTCGCTCCTAGACTTTTTACTCGTATAAAACCCAGTTTATCCCTCCTGAGTAAGGAAATATAAGAACAATTTAACCAAATTGAGCCTGGCCAGAAACCAGCTGGGGACACTTAGTAAATATTTTTAAAAGCCATTGGACAAACAAAGTTTATCGTTGCCGATTCTCTGGTCTTTTAATTTTGATTATCTTTTTACTATGGACTGACATGTAATTTATACCAAGCTTTGGAGAAGCAGATTCATTTCACAGACGCATAAAAGTATGTATATATTTGTGGTTCAGCTATGTAAAGACATCATATTAGTATACAGAACTATCTGGTTGACATTTTGACATCTTGTCCCTGCAATTAAAACTAGGGATTTGCTCTAACATAAAAATGAAGTTTTACTGGGAATGCGATGAGAAGCTAAGGGTAAATTGGAAGTTTTCTTCTCTGAATCAGGATTTGAGAGGTTTGGTGGTAATGCTAACCAGGACTGCACTGGATTGTCATGTTTCTCGATTTTGTGGTAGTTTTTTTCCTTCCTAATGAGTCAGCTCACTACAAAGATAACGGTGAAGACGTTGTACAGTTGTGAGCATTGGAAACCTCATACCAAACCTGAGGCGTGAAGGTCAATTTTACAAACCGAAAAAGGCATATTCGCTATATTCCACTTCGTTACACCTCTCTCTAAAAACCGTTTGTCTTAGCAATCTCTCATCGTATCTCCTGATAAGCAGAGAGGCATCCCCAGGGAATAGACCCCGGGGGCACAGAAATTGAGACTGCTTAATTAACTAAGCAATTATTTGTTCGATGTTAAGTTTTACAAATTCATGTTGATAAGTATAACTACTCAAAAGGGATTTTGTTATAAAGGCGCCGCCGCTGCCGCAGTTAACGCAAGAAGGAAGCTTTGTGAACCAACCCGTGCACAGCCCGTTCGGCACACTCTCCTTCCACCTTCCACCTTCCACCTTCTCTCTCTCCACCCCCCCCCCCCTCCCCCTCCGTGTCTCCCTCTTTTTTCTTAGCACCCCCTCCTCCGAGGCCTT
>JAAAKL020003111.1:0-23994 GCA_010016065.2 Carybdea cf. marsupialis auct. non (Linnaeus, 1758)
ACTACTACTACTACTACTACTACTGCTGCTGCTGCTGCTGCTACTACTACTACTACTACTACTACTACTACTACTACAACTACTACTTCTACTACTACTACTACTACTACTACTATTACTACTACTGCTGCTGCTGCTGCTACTGGTACTGCTACTGGTACTGCTACTGCTACTATTAGTAGCAGCATTTTTATCTTCATTATTATCATCGTCATTACTATTACTATTACTATTACTATTATCACCATCATTACTATTTTTATACAAGAAAAGGAATAATAAAAATTGTAATTTAAAAATATAATTCATAATAATGCTTTCAGCCGACTCATTGCCCATGTTCAGTACGAAGTTGAATTATTTATATAACTTGTATATATAGGGTGTGTCATAATGGATGTGAAAAATATCATACTTTGATGTCAATGTTTACACATTATGTAACCATTATTTTATCATTATCATTATCATTGTTACCATTATTATAAAACGATCAAAACAGCTGATGAAAAAGCAACTTGCTTTTGCATTCAAAAAAGAGTTGCACCTTTATGATGGTAAAGGAATAATCACTAGAACTACTTATATTGTATTGCTGAGACAACAATAGGCACTGTTGCAAGATATTTTTGTTATTGAATGAGCGATTAAATCCTTACCTCTGACATACCCTGCATTGCAAGGAATTTCCGTAGATGGAGTGAGATAAGAGAACATTTAAAAATGTATTTATTACTATTCATTTGATAGGTTGTAGTGATCTAATGGGAAGTTAAAACCTGTGTCAACATTTAAAATATCCAACCTCAGCCATTTCCTACTGACAGTAGTTTTGATATAAAGGAAATGATGAAATGTAGAGAGGATTGGCAACTGTACGGTGTTCTACTGTACAATCCGGTATTTTAAGGTGCTTGGACAGCGTAAGGTATAGACCCCTGCCGTTCACCACAATTTACGGTATTTCAGAAAAATTGAAAAATTCACAGAAAAAATAGAAGATTTTCGTTAACTCACGGTCAGCTCTGCAAGGCATGCCCTGATATCCAAAGCCTGTTTACATTAAAGGTGATAAAGAAAGGAATGGACTTCTCACTTTACTTTTCCTGTTGTTAGGTATGACCCCCACTAAAATTGCACACAAGTACTGATAAATCGAAATGTTTCCAAATATAGTTTTCTACTGTGATCGTAAAGTTGTTTAAAATGCAAAATTTATTGTCTTAAAATCCTTTGAACACTCCCTCAAGAGTATTAAGATTTTTATGCCCCTTCCCTCGTCCCCTAAGTTGGCAACCCTAAATGCAAACTACTTGGCACAATTTTTACCAAAATTACAAAATATATAATAGAAAATTCAAAGGAATTTTGTAGTATTTCATTTACGATTGTGACTTATACTACACCAGGTTATAAAAAGCAAGAGATTTCTAAATAATTATCGCGGAAGCTTATGGGAAAGGTTTCATTATTTACTTCACCAAGGGAAAATTTTTGCAGCATACAACAGAGATACACCACCCTACCTTTAAAATATCATGTCCTTTAATGTTAAGTGTCTTTAAGCACAAAGTTTAATATCACAACAATTTTAAAGTTGTTATACAATGGGGAAATAAATGTGGTCGAGCACCTAGAGGATCAGTGCTTTAAGGCACCGGCCATGAGAAACAATAGTTTGGAGTTATCTCTGCAGAAAGTTCAATGACATCTGTTAAATTTTGCATTTCATAAAAAAGATGTCAAAGCCATCACAAGAGCATTCACATTTATACCTGTTATTAAAGGTAAAATTTCTGGTAGAAAAATCTGAGAATATATCAAGAAATCTACTATTTACCAACGTATATGACAACTTACATCCTCGTCGATCTTTAGTCTAACGCCATCAATGTCCTCATAATTCGGAGGTCGATCCAAAATAATGAATTCAGTGATGCTTCGATATCTTGGTGGAGGTGATACGGCCATTATGTCTTTTCTAAGATCAACAAATGGTGACAGAATCCATTTCAAGACATTTTAGGATAGCCAGAGATAATAGTAAAAGTTCCCGCTAGCGTTAGAATTTTATATTACGTTTTGTACGTATTATTCTTGGGTAAATGACATTAACCTGACGTATTAAGCTAGTTGATAATTACCGTATATATATCGAAGCATAGCAGACGTTTATACAACGCAGTTGTTTCACTAATAAGGAAAATCCATTGATCTCTGTCACACCCTAATACTCTCGTTATTTGTCACCGATTGAGATCCAATTGTCAAATGTGTTTTCTTGCATCCTGTATGTGCGTAGACAAAAAAGCCTCAGAGCTGTATTAGCATGGCAAAATGTTTGAAAGTTGTCATTTCACAAATCGACCGTTCAACCAAAGTAGCAGCTGCTTTCAAGGCTTAACTCGTAAAGGAATCCTCTCACCAATGTGCAACCAATCCACCTTCAAAACTTCATTGTGTATCAATTATTTGCGACCATGTTGAGCACAATTTCAGGCAAAATTGCTATCAGTAGGAGATATTATCAACCTCACGAATTCAAAGTTATTGAAAGCTACCTATTTCTGCTGATTGCCGCCATAAAAACACAAAATTGGTCATATCTGACCTAATCATTCCCGCTTAACTCGGTAGGTCTAGCGCTTTTTTATATTCTGCTGATCGTCAACAAAGCTAAACTCTTAGAACAGTCCCCTTCTCAACATGATATTAAACGTGTCAAATTGGCGAATCTATATTGTCAAAAAAATAGATCACAGAATTTGCTAGCTCCTTGTCAACAGTCATATTCATCTCCTCAGTTTGAAAAACATGTGGCTTTTTCTTGACTGGGTCATGATATCTCAGCGGGTAGCAAAGCTAATGTGGTTTGACAACGTTAGAAGCCAAGGTACAGACTTGATGCCCTAATTTCAACTCGAGCTGGAATAACGTATTTCTGTTATTTGACCACCCAAGAATCCAGACGTTACCAATTCATAGATTAGATTCGACATAAGGATTATAGTGAAGATATAAATTTAAGTGTAGCTAAAGAAACTGTGCCTCTAGTATGTTATAGTGAGAAAGGGAGAAAGGATAGAAATTCTTAGATAACTTGGTGTTGAATTTGTACTAAAACTTTAAATCGATCTATATAAGCTGGGCCTGAAAATGTTAATTTTTGAAGGCTATCTGTTTGTATTATTATTCATGACTTCACAATATCGATTGATAGTAAAGACTTTTGGTTAATTCGAGTAGTTTCGAGGCCATATACTGCGAACAAGACATGACATGTTAACAGGACATCGCTCCGTAAAAATTTGCTGCTGACTTTGTTGTAAGCGTTCGTTCTAGTTAAGTATCTAGGGGGGATAGATGATGGATTCTCCCGTCGATACGACGTATGAGATCTCAACTGTTCGATCAGCTGAGCAACCTACTTTGTGAATTAGAGTGAAAGTGGCTGAGTAGACCACAGTCACTTGTACCCTTCACGTGTTCTTCAAGCATGTTCGGCGTGACACACATGTGTGACAAGGCTGGGCTGTCCAAACACAGGTACAATCCATCAGACGGGCTTCTTGAGTATCGGTCTTCCCAATTTCCCTCACATGGACTGGGTAGGCCCCGCGACTATGGCAAAGAGATGTTGTCAAAGCTTCCCATCGCTGGAATCGAACTCGGGTCGGTGGTTTTCAAAGCAAGCTTTTAGACCACACGGCCACACGCTCCAAGTAACATGTTATACATTAAACGTCATACTAACGTCAGCTACCCGTCAAATGCCGAATATAAAGCCCTGGGCGTATAAATGTTTGTAAACATGTTTATGTAGGATTATATGCGGCGTATTATATATGTGAGATTTATGTGAAGAGGGCCCTTTGTGTCAATAACTAAAGTTCATAGTGCATAGAATAACATTCATGCAACTGTGAGGGATGTCAAAGGTAGCTGTTCTTTGAAAGAGATATTGATTGAGGTATTATCACATGCCATTTCGGAAGTCACTGCAACAGGACGAATATCTTGCGAAGGTACAACGATACAAGAAGGAGGAAATAGAAGTTCCATGTAAATATATATATTTGAAGTACAAGTAATGAAATGGCTAAGGAAGATAAGGAAGTCTGTCTGCATTGGCCATGGAGTTAATTGTAGAAAAAGGGTTGCGATGATATATGCAAAATTTCTACGGCTTCCTAATGTTGCGATATTTTATATTATTATCTAAACTAAAAAGATGAAAGTAGCATAATCGTACCTGACAAAATAGTAAACCAAAAGCATGTGCCTTAAAGTTAAATAGATATATTTCTAGATAAAAATTGTATGTTGTTTTTGCTTAATGTGATATGCTTCATTATTTATCAATAGATGTTACCATCATCAATCGAGGTGAATTAGGTAACCGATTTAACAACGTTGAAGTTAGAATTGGAAATTTCAAAGATAACATGAAGAATCCTATCTGCCGTGATCGAACTGGGCAATCATATGATGGTGAAGCAATTCGGTTGCAGTGTAATCCGCCCATCCCTGGAACTTATGTATCTCTTAACATGAGACAAAAAGGCATTTTAACAGTTTGTGAAGTGATCGTCAAATCAAGAATTGGTGAGTGGCATGTCTCATTAAATCAATGTAAAATGATTCAAGTTTTTCTCTATTTGATTTGATCAATTGCTTCGAGATTAAACGTATGCCATACATTCTTCCGCAATTGAGCCAAGGACCAAGACAACATGTTAATGTTAGTTGTCAAGTTTTAGAGACCTAAGAACGAATATCTTAATTAAATTATGAACCATTCAATCTTGATAGATAGCAATCTCTCTGTTTTCAGAAATAAATAAAAACTAACGTTTCCTTGCAATCCAATGACAATTCATTTGAAAGGAGATAATTTAACTTTAGACAAAACGGATTTATATACCGTGTGCTATACCTACTATCCCTATCCTGACAGAAAAAGTTTGTTTGCCATTTCTTCACAAATTTCTGTTAACTCGTAAATTTTATGAATTTTATCAGCTGAAGCTACCCAGCATGGCCTGGCATACCATAGCATGATGCAAATAAACGAAAGTGAAAAATCAAATGAGGTCAGGTCAATATACTTTATCTTAATTTTAAAAAGGCAAAATCAAACTAAAATATTGAAATGTTTAGAATGAATATCATAGTCAGTTGTTTATGTATATTATGATCAAATGTATTGAAATAGCTTTGAGATCATTTTTAATGGATACTATTTAATATGAATATTGCCTTCTGGTCGGCTGTAGATATGTACAATATGTTAGGAATTGATCGTCGAGTGATTTTTCAATAAAAAATTAAGAACACGGTAGTGTAGAGGGGTCATTTTGGCAATTTGAGACAATTGAAGAGCAGAAAAGCACTGAGTTTCCAAATCAATTCCCTGGTATTGTGATCTACAAGCCCCCTCCCCCCTAAATAGAACCCCATTTATTTTGCCACTATATTTTTTTTATCATGTTGATACTCAATTACGATATTAATGTAAGCAAATAATAGCTTGTGACATTTGGCAAACTTCTTATTGGGATTCAAAAGTCTCCTTTGTCCCGCAAAATTACAGCAGGAGAGTCTCAACAGAAGAAACTCAAGACATGCGATACTGTATCTTGAGGTATAAACGTTCTTGCAATTTTTCTTTATAAAAAATGCTTCGATGTTAGTAGACATGTCTTTAATAGACTTCTGATGCCAATTTAATGTCTTGTGTTTTTAAGGTGGTCTCTCTGACAAGTGCCTGTTCGAAAATGGTGGATGCGATCAAGTCTGTCGTAATAAATGCGGACGAGAAATATCATGTGGTTGCTTCAAGGGCTACCAATTGGCATACGATGGTCGAAGCTGCTTAGGTACTATATTATATCCGAATTACCCGTTATCGTCTTTCATGTTACATCGTTCATTGATTTGACAATAAGAAATGCGGAAGGGACTATATCAGTGTCTCCTTCAAAGTGGCATTTGCAATCATTAATAATTCAGGCATCAGCTCGTTTGAACTAGACTTAACAATTGTTTCTTATTTGGTAATGACCGTTCTTTACCTACTTAATACTAAGTGGGATGGAAGGGGCGGTGTTCTTGTTGCAGACTGTCACGTCTTTGTTTTGACATGTCTTTGTTTCTAGAAGATAAAGCTTTTGTTTTGGCACGGTATATGTATGAGTCTACTTGGATAGTCGTACGTTCTTTTACAAATCCAATGTGTGCCTCTCTTTTACGGAACCACACTCTGTGCCAGGACATAAGCTTTGATTTGGGCGGAATCTAACAAAGAGGTAAGACCAAACTGTGAATCCCTGTAGCAAAGGGTCTTAATAAAATCAGAATGAGAAAAATCATCACCGACAATCAAAACATCAGTATCATCTTCGTCCATGACACTCTGACTTGTTTGCACTACATGTGATGGCTCTAGAGTTGTAAATTCTAAAATTATCTTTGTATAAATAAATTTGTAATGTCATCTGTTCTTTTTTACTTAAATCGTTACATACAAACAATGGTATCATTGAATTACTACCTGTATTAAGAACAGATTTAGAATTTATGATCCTGGAAACAGGAAAAAATTGGAAAACAGCCGATCCACTCCAAACTGACTGGTTTCTTTTGGAAATATATAATATATATGTGAATGATTACAAATTTAATAGTTCAGTTGCATCGTGACGATTCATGTAATCAGTCAATATTTTATGGTTTGGTTAACATTGAGTTTGTTGCAGGGCTGGGGATTAAATAATGACATACTAAAAATGTTGAACTGTTTGGGCGACCATTCGGCAGTTTCTAATTATCATTGGCAAGAAAGTACAATTATGCTGTGTATTTTTACCTAAGGGGACTTAAGAATGCATTTATTTGATTTCCTTCGCATTTAGATGTAAATGAATGCTTAGTTAATAACGGAGGATGTAGGGAAGATACAGGAGCAACATGTGTCAATTTCCCAGGGGGTTTCTATTGTAACTGTGAAGGTGGGAAAATCCTGAGGGATAACAATAACAAGGAATGTATGGGTAAGTTGATATGTCTTGATATTTAGGGCTTAATTATGAAGTGTCTTTTTTTGTTGTTACTTGCTCGGAGAGCTGCCAAATTTTTCATCACCTCAAGCTTTGAGAGAGAGCCATGGGATCGACTTTTAATGGAATAAAGATTGGAAACCTACATTTCGAATTATTTAGTATATGCTTTTGCTGTAGTTACAACAAAAATTGACGCCGCATTGTCAATAGTACCGACTACATAATGGCATTCCAATGTACCTAGATGAATGAACAGATCATTTAGTGCTTCCTGACTTCATTGTTAATTGATGGATAACTTGCTCCTAAAGAAAGGATATGACTGATCTGCAATAGTCCAGTCACTATTTCATCTGCATTTTAGATTAGAGGGTCAGCATTCACTTTCTAAAAGAACCACGATTGTGATTTTCTCAGCCACAATAAAGAAGATGAAAGTGCTTAACTTTGCATTTACGGGAAATAGCAGTAGCAACACATCAGAGAAACATTTAGCACTATCCGCAAAGGTTACATCAGTGTCGTTTAAAACCATATTGAGTTGATCAGGAGCATGGAATATGTATTTCATAAATACTACAACATGATTTATTTACTTATAATCCAATACTTGATGAAGGCTTAACATCAAAAACTGATCAATCCGTCTTCGTAACAAACTTACAGAGAAACCATGCGCCCCTTGTTCGACACTTATCGTTGCATAGCGTAAACACTTTAGTAACTGGGTCTGAATATTATGGAAAAGCATTAAATCGGCATGCGCATTGACAACTTTAATGTCGTGTGTTGGACAACTACACTGATGACAGGCTAAAAATATGAACAAAAGAGAGGATCTAAAATTAATAAGTCTGTGGTGTTTGCTGTAATTAACTTTAGCAAATGCTATGAAAAAGATTTCTGATGATGTGGACACGTAAGGGGAATTTATTAAGGATGTTAGGTGAACTGATTTCAGAGATAGAACATTTTTGGATTGTTTTGAATGTAAGTCTTATGAGAATCCCAACAATAGACTGGAACTGAAATCAGAGTTGGAAGAAACCGATGTGAGGATAATAGCACATACAGTGCATGAGTTTTGGAATCGGTAGTCCAACAAATGAAATGCTACTATAAATGAGACTGATGCGCTTGCTCTAATTTTATAATGTTTTTATACATGGAATAAAAAACTGTTGCTAACACATGCTTTCTTCACATGTAAATCTTATGAAAAAATTGATATGAAATTTTCATGGAAGAAAGCCTAGGACCTAAATGTTTCAGATAAGCAAGTGTTACCCATGCGTGAGTATGATACCGTCAATTGTGGCTTCAAAAATGTGTGTTCTGGAGGATGCAAGTTTGAGCGAAGTGTAGCAAAATTTTGTGACTAAAGAGAGGTAGGGAACAGGTACTAGCACATATAAGGAATGGTAGGATTGATGGATTCTTTTTTAAGAAAATGAAAAGCATATTGCTAAAAAGACGTTTTACCATTCTTCTATTGTGGATTCTTGATAACAAGGTAAGGTAATAAAAAAAGTTGAAATCTTGTGTTTCGTATGGGACCTTGTGTCAATGCTTTGACCGTAAGATTTCACTTGCAGCTCAGGCTTACTCTAAGTAGAAAATGATAAACAAAAATAAGGATGTAATTTTGAATTGTTTGGAAACTTAATGACATGCAAAATCATATTCTTTGCCATTCTTAATTTAAGTTAACATTTTATTTGCATCAGTCGCACCATCAATCGTGTCAATAATTAGAAGGAAATCTGAGATATGAGAAATATGTATAATTGTGTACTATATGTCCCTCTCAATTTTTGAACCGAGAGATTCTCCATGTCGTGAGTAACAAATTCTTATATTTTTTTCAGGTTATGTTTATTGTGTTCACTACATTATAATATACGTGACCACTATTATTATTCCAGCTTTATTCAATATTTTTATTATTATTGTTTCAACAGATTTTGATGAATGTGGTATAAAAAATGGTGGCTGCGAACAAATGTGCAATAACACAAGCAATGGCTATAAATGCGAATGTCGAGCTGGGTACAAACTGAAGGAAGATAATTTTGGTTGTGAAGGTAAATGATCGTAATTAATTCTTGTTCCTTTAACTCAGGACAAAGAAGTAAAGAACAGAACTCCCGTCTTGCAACAAATTTGAAAATAAAAGGGTAGTCTAAAATAGATTTGTTGATACGAGTGGCGTACACACGGATTTCCGGAAGGGAGGGAGTGGCATGCAATTCAGAAGACTTCAGGCAAGAATTTTTAGGGAGCCTGAGGATCTTTCCGACAAAACAATTTGGAAATAGGGTCCAAGCTCTGGAAATTATTACAACCTATTGTAAACAAGATATAGTATTTTCAAAACTGATGATTCTACAATCTTCACGTGTCTTCGTAAGGGAATCAAGATCAAATAGTCTACCCACTGTGCATACTAATATTTGATGCTACCTTCTTAGCATCTCAACTCTTAAACGATGAGTTGGAACTAACACTGAAATGATAGGTTTACCCACTTTCGAGGCTTTCCATCTTATTGCATTTATGTATAACCACACGTTTGTTACTACAGTAAATTGGAAAACAAATATTTAGACGGTGAGCTGTCCCTAAGATGGTGATGGTTATGATAAGCATTATGCTCTCTCTGATGGGATATTTATTTGTCATAATATCATAAGAAAATAATAAATGTGTCCTATTATCATCACACGGAATAGCAAAAAATAAAAAAGATTAGAGTCAAAACCATATGCAAAACTGTATAACTGGAACTTTGTAATGGTATGTATTCCAGACTTGTTTTAACTAGCAACTCGTTACTTATAGAATACAGGTCGAAATCATTAGCGGCACCTTTCTTCAACTAGTCAAACGATACTTTACCAAGTAATCATTTGATGTTTGAATCCTAAATAGAAAAAAATATGTTTCCAAATTTTCAAAAGCTTGTGCCTTCCATTTTAAAAACTTTGGTATTATTCGTCGATTCCCGTCTTCTGGAACATTTCAGGTCATATCCAATATGGAACAGCCTTGAAAGTGGTGATATATAAACGACGTCGACAAAAAATCGCATTTTTATATCCCCTCTTCCCCCTAATCTAAACCTCTTGTAACTGAGGAACCACCCTTAACTACGTCGATAAAGTCATCGCACCCCTTCACCATTAATAATTCTGTTACGAAATGCACGTGATTAAACGAACGGTCTATAATGAAAGGTAGAATGTTCGAAATTATAGAACTGGCATTGTCTTCGCCAGAAATCCAGCAGGGATAATTGATATTAACGATCTCACCTGGCATATCAATAACTACTGAAATCTGCTTTCCTTGTCCCAGCACATTCAGTTCCCAGAATTCGAGAAACTGAGGCCAAGAAAGAAGACAAAGTTTTGTGTGTAAAGTTCAAATACATAGTACGATATTCTGTAAAAAAGCTTAGGGGACATCGTTTACCCCCTGTCCCTAAATAACAAAGTATAATATCTATAAATTCTTGATTCCCCTACCCTCTTTTAGACAATGCAGTTTATGTATGACTCCCAAAGGCTTTTTAACAAAGTATTACAGTCGTTAAGGAATTTTGGTTACAGCATCAACATCAGAGCATATTATCTACGAAAGTATAGATTCCCATATTCTGGACTATTCTATTGCTGAGAAATCGTACCAGACACACTAGGATTATAAAATTGGTGAACGATCTGTCACATCTGGTGTTTACGCAAACCAATGAAAGCTAACTGGCAAAAATAAGTAACATTATACAGAGGTATAAAGGCGTTCAGGAATGTTACACTTGGGAAGTATTACGATCGAAAATGATTGAGGTAGCTTAGATATTTTAAAATGATGGTTTCAAAATGATGGACCCAAGCCGTTAGATTTCTCAAAACCAGGTTGTCGGTTGTTTAGAGATCATGATAAATGCAAAGCGCCATGAGCCATTTAATATGATTATTAACTGCTGGGAGTCTGTAGTTAATCTAAGTTGTTCCTTAAGGACCTGTTGTCTACTCTAAGTCCAAAAGGCTCTTCCTTTCTTTCTTTTTTTTCCTTGCCTGTATTTACCGTTTATTGACCGCGTCAAATTGTCAACCTCTTGATTTTCCACGGCTCATCTTTTGCTTCTCTTCTTCAAGTTCTTCAAATTTGCTTTCAACAGTTCTTGTTTATCCTACTAACCTTATTCGATACTCGTAGGAAACTCTCCCAACAATCCTTCTTAGTCAAAGACATATTTCAGCAACTGATACATTAATTTTCCTATAGGGTTTCATATTTTCCAATTATCGGATTCTTAATCATTCCATATGCAATGTAAAATATCATTTTCTTTTTTGCGTACTCCTTTGATCTGATGGGCCATTACACCTACAACGTTTGCCCCTTTGTGCTATCTTTGCAAACAAAGGGAGATATAAATTTTATTTCAGATGAAATTCAACTTTTACTAATAGCTCCAAGTGGGAATAACTTTAAGAAATGACAAAGTACGTCGAAGCTATATTTGTATAAATCGAAGCGGAACCTTTGCATTTATCTTTTCCTGGGCTGATAATAATTTCATTTCTTTTATGTCAATGACCCTTTCCAAGCAATAATCTGGAATATAGGAGAGAAGACTTGACAGAAGTATCTAACCAGCTCATTCTGTAATAATCAACAGGGCATAAAAAAGCGGCTTTCTTGTAAGTGTGTGCAGTGCAGAGCCAGAACAGAAAGGTTAAAGCCCAATAGGTAATCTCAGAGCGGCATTAAGACCTTCTTGACACAAGGGTCACCCTCCTTTCATTTTATATACATAGGTGTGTGTGCTTCTGTGTTTCTAGGTGTCTGTTATTTCTTCGGACATAGGGTTGCTAAATCAAATTTCAGCCATAACTAGGATTCTGTAAATACTGGAGCTATCTCGTCATAGCTGTGTAGAAGGTTGCATCTTATTCTATCGCCATAATTCAATGGTGGGATCTGTCTGCATCATTACACTTGTCATGGCTCAAAAAAAAGGTGTACGGGCGTAATTAAATATGAAGCTATCATAAGTGAAAATCGCAGTAACAAGTGCGGCATCTTACGGTACTATAGCCTAGAAATGAAAAACCCGTAGAAGTACACAATCTGCTGAGAAATGCCAGATTTTGCCACCTAGCGCTTCTGTTAATACGTTTTCAGGGTTGTTTTGTCAGCATTCTGGATTCAATAGCACGCATTTTTTATATCTTATATCCTAACATGGAAAATAACGTCAGCCTCCCAATGAAAAGGAAACGAGCAGGAAATTGCAAGAAGATTCCCCTTACGAGCTTGGCGTATCTTCTCATTATTTAATTGCTTTGTTAGGTAATACTAACATTTTATTCTTCTCAACATAGATATTGATGAATGTCAATCAAACAACGGGGACTGTAACCAAAAGTGCACAAATTATGAAGGCAGTTACTTCTGCTCATGTAAAGCAGGATTCAGATTACAGGATGATGGCAAAACGTGTGAAGGTAATATGCTCCTTGAAATCGTAAATAGTGTCCTTGTTGAAGAAATTCTTTTAAAGCACCACTCATACTCCAGATTCACAGAAGGCGCTTTCTAGAATACATACTTCTACGACGCTACAAAATCATCCAAAATTTTGATGGAATCAAATGATCTACATGTAACGCAACATATAAAAGGTCTCCATATGCGCCGGGAATAAAAAGAAGAAGTAAAATAGTTATAAAGGGTGAATCGGCTTCAGTATGGGAAATTTGGGTGGTGACAAGTCGAAACCTATCCATTAGACCTTTTGGGAGATGTTTATGAAGAATATCAAGATATTCATCAGAGTCATACAACATGCTCTACCAAGGGGCTCATGTCCTCGTAAGTCATCCCTTGAGACTTTTATGGATACACCGTATAGCGCCGCACTGCACGAAGGGCTGCTTGGAACCATTGTGAGGTTTAAACCAGTATTACTGCCCTTAATTTGTTGATCTGAAGACCAAAACATGTTTCAAACTTCATGCCATTCATTTTCCATGCTCCTCCGCTTTTAATTGTAGGGGGGTCGAATAAGCGGTAGGGGTGCGTATTTTTCAGATTTTGATACAATGGGGAGTCATAATAAAGTGCTAATGCTGTTATTCAGCCTTTTGGGGTTGTTTATGACAATGTCATAAAATGGGGGGTCATTATTACATGAAATCGGGGGTGAAAATTTTTTGCAACGTGGAGAATTCGAAATTTCTATACTATTTTTTCTTTTCTCCATACATTCAGACATAGCTTGAAGGTACTAGGGGGCGACCAAACGAAATATTGCTTCCCTGCATCACACTACTGCCCTTAATAGCCTATTTACACTCTAAAACCCTTAATCTCTTGCATATTGCCAGAACTCCCATGACTCGAACTTTCTTTAACTCGAACAAATGCGTATGCTTCCCTGCGTGTTCTATTTATGGAGATTCTACTGTATACAGTGGACTATTGAACGTTATCATAACATATTAGTGTAGCCTTGACGTATGTAATTTAAAGAATTTTTCAAACTGAATTTTATTTCCACAGTATTTCCCAACTGTTTTCACTGTTACTTAACTTTCTTCCACCATAAGATGTTCAGTCAGTCCGCTCATACAGTCAACTTTGAAAATTTTAAAGTTACGATGCATTTGTAGATTTCAATTATATCAGTGTCTCTTGAAAAATGTTTAAGATCATTCTCGTCTAAAGTTGAATTTTTATTTCATAATTTGTAATTTCTGTCTTTTCTAAACGGTAATCAAACCATTACATCTCTCTGCTACTCTGTCCGACTGTCATTCATCTTCATAATTAAAATACCCATAGCTACGCAGTAACTTTTTCGTGCTGTTGGCCACTAACACTATGTGTCAACCCAGTTACAACTGTATAAACAATCTAAAATTGCATAAGGAAGTTACAAGTTCTGTGCTGTTTTTGATGATAATTGATAATCAAATAAACTCGTTGAAAATACTAGTTTGAAGGGGGGAGGGTACGGATTGAAATAGGTTGACATGTACAGATTTAGACATCAGTTGTTTCCAAATACAGCTAGGGAGTAGGAAATGTGTCTGTGCAAATAGTGTGTATGTCTGCAGCTATAAACTATACTGGAAGTAAATATGAACTAGTATTTTGCTGTACTGAACGGTAAATGATGATAGTATACCTAGGGACTCATTCGTTTTTAAAGATATGCCTATATAATGCTCACACTACATTGATACCAGAAGATTCCTCGTACTTATCCTACGCGCGTAAGTAAAACAGCAACGATACTATGGAGCAAAGATGAATAAATATTAGATGCTTTTGTCACTGTTTTCGCTCATTACCAAATGAAGATCCTTCTGTAAAATTAAGTATTTTTGTAGCAGCAACTATTCGCTTGTGTAGATCAATGCTATACCCAACGAAAAGGTTAGACGGGAAGTGACAACTATGCTGGCTTGTATGTAAGCCGATCAGAAAACCGTATATTTCAACAGAAGCAAGCAATCAAACAGTTCACTTTAGTTTACTTCTGAAACAAACAGACGTAAATAAACCAAAAAAGGCCTTAAGCTTACATCATAAACATGGACCTCCTCCAACCTCTTTGGTAATTAACATTTGGTTATGATATGTTGATAATCACTATATTCCATTAATTTTCATTTCTCTGATTGCTTTATTTACATTTACTTTTTCAGATATATATTGTCCAGTATTGGAAGCTCTCCCTTACCTAACTGTTTCGCCATCCAACCAGTGTACGAATACTTCTATAAACATCAAAATCGAGACGAACTGCACATTCGAATGTCGTAAAGGCTTTGAAATGGAAGGAGGCAAACTAAGTGACTCCATTACTTGTCAAATCAGTGGAAATTGGGACAAAGGGTCCCCATCTTGCACTCGTAAGTCACGGAGCCAGTTTTATGTATCAGTTATGATACAAAGCAAAGTTTAGGATGTATATTCGAGTATCATTTTATATAAGATAATGATATCATGTAAGAGCATGAGAGAATTTAAGGTATGTTACAGGAAAATAGAGAATAAAATAGGGTGGTAACTTACATTACACTACAAGAAAATGAAATGAAATGAAGTGAAATTTTGTTTAGTATAGTCAGAGCACTCTCTAATGTAGCTTACCAGTACTCAACCTTGGAGATAATGCAGATCCTGCTGTTGCACACGGTATTTGACATCGTGTTGGGTATCAGCATTCTGAAATGCATTAATCACGTGTTTAGAATCACAGTCATCCTCTATCTTTTCCTGTCCCCTTTTAATTACAATTTAGCTCATTTTGACATGTAATCGTTATCAGAAGATCTACATGTCAATGCCTACAACAAACGACAGACACATGAGCAGAACAGGATCTATTGATCTCAAAATATCAATGTTTGACTTCTCCTACTGCCTATTTTGTCAAGTAAATACAAATCATATGAGATTTCTTGCGTGTTATGATAAAACAGGAATAAACCTTGATGTGTGTTTGAAATTCCGTTGTCCGAGCCAGAAAACCCTATTTTTGCCACTGCTATGATTTTTTGCATATTTGTAAGACAAGCACTGGCAACTCAAATGTCGGCAGGCAGACAACATAGAGTGTTCGTTAAGTGCTAGTCAATTATCAACAACAATACTACTTTAGTCCCTACAAATTCTTCTCTCGACTCTATATTTGACTACGAGACATATACTTGCGTTTGCGAGTTAAATTGATAACTTCACGTAAGTTAGCACATTTCTTCCATTTCTTTTCAGCTGTCAAGTGTCCAGTGCTTCCAATACCTGCTAACGGTGGTGTTATTCCGTCCAACTGTCACACTGAGAAGCGTCAATTTGGCCAAAGATGTGTTCACTACTGCAGGCATGGCTATGGTCTGAAGGGACCAGTAACAAAGTATTGCCAATCTAATAAAGAGTGGTCTAGTACTTCTGTAGTGGAATGTGTCAAAGGTAATATGGAATGAAACATTGCTAGTCTACTACATTATTGCTTCACATACTATATACTATTTATTTAGTACTTATTTACTGACTGTTTATTTATTATTTATTCTCACTGTATACATAACGTGAATTTAGTACCATTCAGAAGAAGTCGTGGCAAATAATTAATCTGCAACAGCAGCCAAAATCAATCTCCACGAGAAACGAGCTTCTCCGTCTCAAAGCGAGGTCAGTCTTTCACTGCCATTTAGTCCCCTTCAAACAATCTTTAAACTATATTATGCAACACTGCGGACCTTCTCATGTTATTATCATTTGGGGGGACTAGTATTCGCAACCACCCATTTTTGCTGTAAAAATCAATGGGAAGTTCGAAGCCGTAGTTTTTAGAGATCAGTGAACTACAGCTGTTGCTCTGAAATGTACCTGTAGTCTCTGCTTGCCTTGTCTTACCATAAATCTGTTCGGCTCTTCTATAGAACTTTGCAACCGTAAGTCCTCGATTAAAATGGGTTATATTTCAAGCACTATCTTCTACTGCTGAAATGGTAAAGAAAGTTTAATTTCAAATGCTCGTTTAAAAACTATGGAGCTTTTGTTATACCAAGGTAAATGGTATAATGCTGCGCTCAATGCCCCTCACTATTTTCTGAAAGTAGACTAAATAAATTCATGCATGTATAACATAGTTTATCATAAAAGTAGCTAAAAGTTGTCAGAATCACACTTCCAACCGACCCTTAACTTGCCTGCCATGATCCCGGAGGCACTGTACTCTGTCAAAGTACAAGGCACAACATTTTTCGTCTCTAGCATCTACTAGGTGGTAATTTTCTAGGGATCTTACCCCCCTCCCCTAGCACCCCAGACTTAAAAAAATGATAAGGATATAAACATTTTTCTTCTTGCTAACTTTTCGTTGTTACTTTACTCTACTGTCCATTTATCTGTTGATAACGATTACATTGTTTTCAACAGTGACACTTCCGCCATATCTGAACTGTCCAACGGACCACATTAGCAATCTGCCACCAACTAAGGGATCAATGTCAATTGGACGAGCGTACAGAATGCCACAGACTAATATGAAAATTACGAAAACTTCACCGGTGAACGTTGGTCCAGACTATCTATTTAAGGCAGGGGAGACAACTGTCGTTTATCACGCAGTGAATGAAAAGGGAACGGAAAGAAGCTGCAGTTTTATAGTGGAACTCAAAGGTAATTTGATAACAACATAGAAATGCTTCACAAATATTGAGTATTGTAATACGGTGATTCCATAATTGATCCCTGAAACACAAATAAGCCCTTATCTTCCAATAGGCCATCCATTTTAATGCACCACACCTAAAATTGTCTGCATGTTAATAATTCCCCTACCTCCTGTACCTTGTACTGAAAGCGTAATCAAATTTTTTATCTCGTAAAAGTTTGGGTCATACCTTGCGATAAAACACCTTGGTGTCTTAAATGCAGCCCTCTTGACTAACCCTAATCGTGTAGAGAGACAGGTAACTTTGCGCTTGTGTAGGGGAAAGGGGTATTTTATTACAATTTAAGATGGTTCTAGACAGTTGCTTATTTAAGGGGACATTGGGACATGCCCCTACCCCGCACGCCGTAGCCAATCTTTGGGCAAATACTAATTAGCGTCTTAAGGAATCTTTTTTATTCAGTAACTTTCCATTTAGTGTTTATTTGCGTTCTTAAGTGGTTTATAATCTCCTAGGAAGACGCCTCGCCTTGTAATCTATCTGAGTGGTAAAAATAGCCTCATCACCTAGGGCCATGATTTACATGCTTACAAACTGAACACAATATGCAAAATAGTGGCACTCCACAATCGCACGAAGATTATGTTCTAAGTCAGTACAAGTCACGCTGTTACGCCATGTTTTTCATGAAGGCCATTACTTTCTGGTGTCAAAACAGAACTATAACTTCGGCGTTTCTAGGACAATACTTTACTCCTTAAACAAGAAAAAAGGAGGGACAAATGATCGTCAAAACGATCTTCAAAAGGGATTGGCAATGTGTCCCTGCCTTTCCTCATTGATTGACGCCCTTGTCTACAACCTGAAAAACCACTCATCAGTTTCACTACATGTCAGCTTTATCTTATTTTATCTTATCTACAGATGTAACACCTCCGGTTGTCACAAACTGCCCGAAGGATATTTATTACAAAGAAAGTGGAATTAACAAAATTATTACATGGAAGGAACCAACGTTTACAGACAACGTCGGTATTCAACATGTAATCAAACCTCTGAGAAATCCTGGGTCGATCTTCCAAGTTGGAGAGTCGGTGATTTTGCAATACAGAGCCATCGATACATCTGGAAATAGGGCTTATTGTACTTTCAAAGTTACGATTGAACGTAAGGAATGATGAACTTATTTCTCTCTCTTGTATTGAGTAGCGTATTGAGGGATTGCCTTGTTCCCCATTCCTTGTGGCATCATGGAAAATTAGACGTGCAGATATTTGGAAAATGTAGCGTATTGATGGCAGGATGTAATAATTAGAAATAGCTCAAACATTCCTTACTAATAGTAAACGTTTTGACCTTTTCTAGGAAAGGCCACAAAATCCCCACAAACTGATTCCTCGGGAAACTCCTACTGAAGTTCCTGTGAATGTCACTGATTTTACGGATCTTTTTATACAAGCCCCAAGTGACACCGTCTGAAAACAAGTTCCCTTACTTCAGTACATGTGAAAATTTTAAGGTGTCAAGCAGGGACTTGCCGTCACTAAATGTAATACGCATGCAGCAGACAAAAAAGGGCGTGGTCACAACAATATGAAATATTATTCATCAACATTATCGTTGTGTTTCGAAATTTCAAGGTCCCTCCCTGTTCGCTCAGTTGCGTATCCACACGAACCTTACCAAATGCATGTAAATCGATTGAGGCAGATAAATGTTGATGACTTAATTCATGCCTCATGCTTGCTGTATGCAAATTATTCAAATCAGACTATCCAGTGGTTGTCCAAATACCTACCTCCCTAGTAAACAACACACAAGGCCAACAGTAGAATTTTTTCCTCTTCGGACATTCACATGCCCACTTAAAAGATTTGTAAATAGATTCGTTAAATGACAATGAACTTTTTTGCCTGCCAACTTTTTTTAATCATAAGCCTCTCAAGAGGTCTACCATTCTCGATTATCTTTAATTTTGACTGAAAATCCCGCGAAAGAAAAGGCTGAGTCAACTATTCTTGCACACAGTAGTTCATTTCCTCACAAAACTGAAGAATGGAAAAGCAGAAATCTTGTTGCATGCGTTGGCCTTTCATTCACGTCGAATTACGTAAGCACTTATATCCAGATGGTATTGTTAGACGAACCAATCACTGAACATCAAGGGACTGTCTCCATGACAACTGAAAGCAACTGCCTTTTTGCAGGACTTCGTTGCACAACTTCCCATACACTTGGCTGTTGGCGTCGTGAAAACTGATCTCTAAAAAACACTGGATCGAGCATCTTCCGTCTGAAAGTGAAGTCAGACTTTGGACGCCATTTTAGTCCCCATCACACGAAGCTTATAAACAATGTTACGCAACATGGTGGACTTTTCCGTGCTATTTTAAATAATGGGTGCCAGTACTCGAGAATACACTTTTTCGTAGTTGGAAACAATGGGAAGCTCGATCCAGTCTTTTATAGAGATCAGTGGTCGTGAAGCACAGTTTTTGGGCTATTTTGAGGAGGTTTAGGGAACTTTGGGGAAACTGTAACGCCCCGCTAAGGAAAATCGGCAACGTGTTGAGATTGGAGAAGCATTTTGACGGGGTTGATACAATAGTATTAAATTAAACCTGTATTTACGATGCTCTACAAAGAAACTGAAAAAGTTAAGGGCAAGGACATATGAAAGTGACAGGTCATCCTTTGAAATTTTTAAGGCATGCAGTGCATGCATTGCATTCACTGACGGCACGTCCCTGGTGTCAAGTGCTCCATGTTAAATGTGAAGGTAGTATATTGCATGAAGGGGGTAAAGACACAGATAACTATCTTTTGATTGGTAACATGATGTGACTGATATCGATATTTACATATGATAATGCTATATTTATTATTC
Organism: Carybdea cf. marsupialis auct. non (Linnaeus, 1758); assembly: GCA_010016065.2. Classification (NCBI taxonomy): domain Eukaryota; kingdom Metazoa; phylum Cnidaria; class Cubozoa; order Carybdeida; family Carybdeidae; genus Carybdea; species Carybdea cf. marsupialis auct. non (Linnaeus, 1758). The sequence goes on from JAAAKL020003111.1 coordinate 20,151, forward strand.
TAGGTTTGCACTGCTTGGAGTTAAATCAAAGCCATGGTTCAGTTGTAAAGAGAGTAGAAAAACAAAAGAAGTATGCAGTTGCATGTGAGTCCACACATCAAACCCTGGTTGGCGGTTTTGGTAGGTCTGCCTTAGCTTACTGTCGAAATGGAAAGTATAGCATTAAAGGCACACAGATCGGCTACACGGCACCAGGATGCGTTTGTGAGTACTTGTGAAAACATTCAACTAACTTCGGAGTTTCTGAAACCATGTGGTAATTCACTCCTGAAACCATGTGGTAATTCACTCCTGACAACTAACTTCGGAGTTTCTGAAACCATGTGGTAATTCACTCCTGAAACCATGTGGTAATTCACTCCTGAAACCATGTGGTAATTCACAAAAGGTGTATCGGGGTTTTTATCCGATTTTCAAATTTATGTTTAATTTTTTCAATTTTTCATATCATCTTATGATTTTTACATTTATCATTACATATCTCCTTAATTTATTTATCTATTTATTACTTAATCTCTCTATTTTAGGGGGTGGGGAGTTGTTTGTGACTTTCTAATTTAAGAATTAATGTTCCATATACGTGAGTTATTTTTCAGGTGATTTACCACATCGATTTAATATTTTTGATGTAATCCCGATTTCATTTGTTTTACTGCGGTTTTATACTTTCAGGATTCATTCCTGTTTTAAGTAACCGATTAGCTAATGTCAGAATATCATGCTGACGGCACTAGTTATTTTTGTTCCCAAATCTATATCTGTAATTTAAGCGTGAAAGTGGTGATGTGGTACTACGAGGTAGGTGATGAAATTTGGTGAGAATACAATGTTATAACTTCAAGATTTCCTGTCAAATCAAGATAGGGAAAGTTTAATGGAAGAGTTCATCCTTATTTAAATTGATCATCATTTACGTCGTCAAAATGTGCCTTTTCGATCGTATATTGAAAGTAAAAGTTCTTATTGTGTGTGACATGTGTGAAGTCAATGTTAGCACAACAGTTGTTACGTCAATGGGAAAGGACGTCCTGCTATCTGAAGAGTAGATTGAGTAAATTACATTCATTGCATTTAGTTTTAACCCTTTAAATTTTGGGTTATTTTCAAATTCTCAGGACTGGGTAAGAGGGTGGCCTGGTAGTACTTTTGATTTACTTGGGAAAAAACCGCAATGTTTTTATTCGTGACATTTTGTGTTGCTTTTGGGTGATCTCTTGCAAGGGCTTGTAATGACGTCAACATAAGCAATTTTTTAATAACAAGTTTTTGAAAACATTTCTGAATAACTTTGAGAAAAACTCAGAAAGTTTTAAAACTATTGGGTTAGTCATTCATGAGATATCAGGAAAAATGTAGATCTGAGCGGCCACTTAGCAACTCAACCCCAAGTCTGAATAGAGTTAACTTGAAGTCTTGAAACGTGACTCTTTTTTTCTCTTGCACTTAAAGTTTGCTGTTAAATCTTACAAGGGATGTTGAAAGTTGTACTGAAATTAATTGTGGAATATATTGACATTGTTATCTATTTCCCATGTTAGATTCTTAAGTTTCATAAGAGTTATGAAAATGTTCTCGATGTCACAAATACGTCGCCTTTCAAATTGATGTTTAGTGGTCTCCAACGCTTTTCAGCCGTGGACGTAAGGTGTCTTGTTCAGGCAACGATTTAACATCTTTAGTATCAACATGAATCTTCCGGATTTCATAAATTTCTGTGGCATTACAACAAACTCCTGACTTTTGATGTTGTGGCAGTGTCGAAAAATTTTAAACATGACAGCCTAGATGTTGCAATGCAAAGCATGGATATCTCCAATGCAGAAACTCCATTGCTGCTAGAATCATCATGGAAGGATAATTTTGTGGGTCTGATTTGCAAATTAAACACGCTGTTGACTTTTCTGATTACAAACAAACCAGCTGAGTAATGACAATGTGGTTTCTTTCCCTATGCAATTCTATGATATGTCCGGGGTGAATAAATCCTCTAGGGCCAAGGCCATTCCTTATTTAACCTACTGATTAGCGACTTCAATTCAACTTGAAGAATAAGCTATTTCTGAATAAGATGCAATTGAAATCACATATTAATTGCACGATTAATTAGAAATAATCTTGGTTTGGTCACGTGACTGAATCGACCCTGGATCGTCACAACAAACACCCTATACGTTTTGTTACGTTCACAAGATTCAACTAGTTGGAATTCAACCAAGGTACATCATTTATAATAATTTATAATAATATATGATAATCTATAAAAATTTATGATAATCTATAATAATTTATAATTAATAAACTATTTGCTGATGGACATGAATAAACTCATCAAAGCGCCTTTTTCAAGTTGAAATCGTCGCGTGAAAAATGATTGAAAACAGCAGCGACAGTAGTTTTCTCGGCAAAGTAGGAAAATCACTTTATTTCCCAAACATTTTTGCTCCTGTTTGCTCACTTTCTACAAGAAAATGTCAAAATTATAATCGTATCTTTGCTTTTGCTTTCTTTCGGGAGTAACGCAGATGAAAGATCCTCGATTTAAGAATAATTGTACCCCGAAAGGGACTATTTTGAGGAACTGAAGCTCTAGCACAAGATGTCGCCCGTCCAGGCCAACCATAGATGAAAGATACAAACGCTGCCCCATTGATACAATTTGACTGTCTTGGATATCTGATGAAACCTTAACCGAAGTCACAGTAAGAAGAAAAATAAAAGCTAAGGGTATCAACAATCCAGTAAATGAAACGGCCCACAGAAACCAAAATGCAAAGATCCAGAGAATGATGAGAAGAGACTTAGAGATGCATATAAATGAACAATGTCAGAAGATTGAAGAAAAGGCTATCACCAATTCTACGAGGGATTTATACCAAGGTGTTAGAAACCTTACTAGGAAATTCAAACCACGGAATGATACAATCAAAGATGAAGATGGTCAGATTTTGTGTGACAGTGATAAAGTTAAGGAGAGATGGAGAGAATATTGCTCAGAACTCTACAAAAAGAATGAGAACATCACATCACAGGCAGGAAACATGCAGAACAACGAATTTGAACCTCCACCACTACTCAGAGAGGTTGAAGAAGCTATAAAGGAACTTAAGAATGAAAAGAGCCCCGGGCATGATGAAGTAACAGCAGAATTGATAAAGAATGGAGGAGAAAATGTTGTACTCTTCTACCACAGGCTTTGTACAAAAATCTGGATTGAAAAGAACTGGCCAGAGGACTGGGTCAACTCAATGTTTTTACCCGTCCCAAAAAAAGGAGACACACTACAGTGTAATAACAACAGAACAATTGCACTTATAAGTCACAGTAGTAAAATCCTTCTGAAAATAATCGCTCAAAGAACAAAGATCAAGCGAGAGAAAGAAATTGCTGAGGAGCAAGCAGGCTTTAGACCTGGTAGGGGCACAAGAAACCAAATCTTGAATCTAAAGATGATTATAGAAAAAAACCGGGAGCATGGAAAAGACCTCTTCATGTGTTTCATCGACTACACCAAGGCTTTTGATACGGTTGTTCACGAAGTGCTTTGGAGAACTATGGCAGACATGGGCTTTTCAACTCATATTATACAACTACTGATGGCATTGTACGACCAACAGAAAGCATCAGTAAGAACAGCTTATGGTCTAACAGACTGGTTTAGGATTGAACAAGGAGTCAGACAAGGATGTATACTGTCACCACATCTTTTCAATATTTATTCTGAAATGATAATGAGGAAGGCTTTGGAGAACTTTGAAGGAAGTATAACAGTGGGAGGATGTAAGATAACCAATTTAAGATATGCTGATGACATAGTTTTAATTGCAGGCAGCATGGAGGAACTTCA